>JBBLXU010000493.1:0-44337 GCA_037893425.1 Campoplex nolae
TTCCTTCCGCAATTGATCTCCCACTCATATCACCGAACCTTCTTCGAGGTGGCAGGTGGGAAGAGACTCTCTTCTGAGTGACCACTTCCCCGTCACTATTTCGCTAGGCATCACCTTTTCCCCCATCTCATTTTCTCCTCTCCGATACCCCCACAAAAAAATTGATTGGGTTATATTCAAGGAATCTTTAAACAGAAAGCTCCCCTCCTTGCTGACCCTTGCCCCATTACACAATACAATAACATCACTCGTGCCATCTCTGACTCCATCTTCGCAGCTCTCCCTTCCATTGTAAATTGTAAAAATTTTATTTATTATGAACAATTGCGGAATTTTATGTTCTGAATCGATATTCACTTGAATGTTTAGATTTGTCGGCAGTTATAAATTTTCACTCCGTTCACTCTCACTCACTCATTACGCACATCATACTTCCATATACAATATTTCTTTCACATGAGTCGAGAGTCGGACGTCGTATTACAAATATAGTAAAATGAAGAGGAGAACTTATCTCGTATGGGTCGCTTTCTCCCGATGGCTCTTGCCCTGGGACTCGGTCAATTCAAAACCTCGATGATGAATATTATTTGACGGGATCCCCGGTTATAACGACTGGCCAATTTCACAATTTCGATGGTTGGCGGAGATTCCCTTGGAGTTGATCAGACCTCGATGACGCCCCAGAGCAGAGAGAGCGATTATTTCGCGTGGAACGAGAAGAGCGATCATTCCCCCTTCTACTTACTTAAATTTTACGACGCCGAGGTCACTACCGACCTCATCTCAATCGGCCCGCGCATATTCAAAATGATCAATCGACGAGCTTACACCATTAACCCGGTCATATCCCGCACTTACAAATCTAGACCCGCCATCTGGTGGAACGAAGTGTGTGTTGCCGCCAATAACTCCCGGAAACAAGCCTGGGCGGCCTTTCGAAGAGCATCTAACACCTCTAATTTTATAGAAGCCAAAAAGCAAGATGCTATAGCTAAAAAAACCTTTAAAAAAGTCAAAAAGCAATCGTGGATTGACTTTACCAACTCTATAGATTTTCGCACTCCTTCAGCCAATATATGGAAGAAAATTAAAAGCTTTCGTCACAGAAACCTTAAAAACCCCTCCTCTCTCCTCACCAACACTGACGCTCACAGCTAACTTACCGAACTCTACCTTCTGTCCTCCTTCATGCTCTTTCCCTTCTTTTCCTGATGGTTTTCAAGATGCTCCTCATCTTGACATACCCTTTTCCGTCCAGGAACTACTAGCCGCCATCTCTAAAAGCAACACTAAATCTGCCCCAGGCATCGACAAAATAGACTTCTTTATCATTTCCAAACTTCCGGATTCGACTTTGTTCCTCATCCTGGACACTTATAATTCTTTTCTTTCCCAAGGCCTTTTCCCAGATCAATGGCATAATTTTCTAGTATTCTTCATTCCCAAATCTACTCCAGGTAAATTCCGCCCTATCTCTCTTGCTCCCTGTCTTCTCAAACTTATGGAAAGGTTACTTCAAGCTCGCTTATCGCAATGGCTTGAAAGCAACTCCCTCATCGCTAAATCTCAATTTGCCTTTCGTAAATCGCGTTCTTGTACTGACAACCTGTCCATACTTAGTACCGAAATATACAACAGCTTCCTCACCAACAAGTACACCGCATGTATCTAACTGGACATCTCCAGTGCCTTCGACAATGTCGACCTAGGCATTCTTTGCACCCACCTCAAATCCCTAGGAATTCCATGATCATACTGTAAATTCATCTTCACACTAATCTTCTTCTGCTCTAACTATTTGTCCATTGCAGGCGTAACACAAGGTCCTTTCCATTCCTACAAAGGAGTTCCGCAAGGATGCATCCTGAGCCCACTCTTGTATATCATCTACACGAATTTATTTGAACAACAACTTCATCCCGATAGCTCCTGTCTATAATTCGCCGATAATGTGGCACTGTTTCCCTCGGCAAACTCTCCGCAAGAAGCCATTTCATCTATTCAATCCAGTCTCGACAACATTTCTCCCTATCTCCATTCTCTATGCATCTCTATCGAACCATCGAAATTCAAATTTATTCTTTTTACTCGTGAATATTTCAACCGCGACTCCTACCACATCTCGATCGACTCCACTCGTGCACCGACATCCCCATCCGCCAAATTTCTTGGCATCACCTTTGATCAACGCCTAACATGGTTTCCCCATCTCACAAACCTCCTCTCTAAATGCTCGAAACTGCTCAACATCATTAAGTGTCTCCGAACAACGTGGTGGGGAGCAGACCCCTCAACCCTTCTATGCATTTACCATGCCCTAATCAGAACCTCAATAGAGTATGGCTCTCTTATCATTCCTATCAAATCGCACCCTTTAACTTTCAAACTAGAAGTTCTCCAACGCAGAGCTCTCCGCCTCGGCCTGGGTCTCCGTAATTCCACCCCCAATAATGTGTTAGCTGAATCCAACGAACCAATTCTTCACCATCGTCTTCAACTCCTTTGCGACAAATACGTCCTTGGAACTATCGCGTTCCCTAATCATCCTCTCCTAACGAATCTGGCGTTAATCACACTCTCCTTAAGACGCTTCGAATCAGTGGCAAATATTTCTCAAACTCCACTAGTTATCGCTTATAATTGCCTTCTTCGACACGAACACTCAATTGAATCTTCCCCCTTCCCCCCTATCTTCTCGATCCCCCCTTCTTTGTCTCTTCCTCCCTCTATCATAGACATTCGTTCCGGCACCACTATCAAACACTCGGCTTCACCCCGCTCTGAATTTCTCTCCAAATTCTCTCCTTCCGATTCGACGTACTTTTACACCGACGGCTCTTATATCAGACCCGAGAAATAACGTGGGCTTCGCTATTTATTGCCCTCTTCTGAATCTATCTCAAAAATTTCAAATTTCCTCTCATGCTTCTATCCTCTCAGCAGAGGCTCTGGCCATCTTCTACACTATTAGCTTCATTATTATTTTCAATGAAATTTCCAAAGCCCACTGTTTAAAATATGTTAAAATAAAATCATATTCGAAGGAATGAATCTCTATGTGTCACGTTGTATCTCTGAATTATCCTCGCATCGATAAGTTCAGACAATTTGGGCGAATCAAGGATCGATTCACTTGTGATGACTGTTTTTGTTTTCGCTTAGTAGCGAAAAAAGGAAAAAACAACGAGTTAAGATCCGATTTTATCGAGAGAAAGAAAGTGTCGTGTTCCAGTCGTGTATAAGAATAATATATTGAATTTTTCTCTCACACACAAAAAATAAAAGTGCAATGAATAAACCACATGAACGATTGATTCGTTGAAAATCTGACGATTATTAAGCAAATATTCTCATCATCGGACTTGGACATTTCCCTGTTTTTCAATCTTCCTTCGATATCGAGCCCAGGTATTTCATTGGTTTTTTTATGGTTTGAAAGATGCACGATCAAGACAAATCACATCTCATGAATTCTTTTGGTTTTAATCTCGCTTCGATGAGACCTGTCGTGCATCATTTCTTCTAATCTTTTAATACAATTCCATGGACAATTCCTTCTTTCTATTGTTGGTTCAAGACCGGGTGGACTCGCGTCGTACAACTGGCTTTACTCTCTTTTTTGTACGACTTGTCTTGAACCCTCATATTCGCTCAATTCAATTTCTGGATTTTAACGTCTATCTCAATTAGATTGAACTTAACCAAACTCCCACTGATGGATTAGCAAAAATTACTCCAATTTGAAATTTTTTTTTTTTTTTTTAATTGAAATTTCATAACGAGTTAATTTTTCATTCGTTTCCGTTTTTTTTTCAGTTTTCCTCAAACAACTCAAATTTTCTGCTCGTTCCTCATTTACGATCCTAACACCCACATCTTCACTGACTCTCTTAGCTCCCTACACGCCATCTCGACAATTCCCCGCTCTCACAGCATTTCTCCCATTATTACAAAAATATACCTATCTCTCTACAAAGCCATCCAACTCAACCTTAATATTAATCTAATCTGGATACCCGCTCACGTAGGCGTCCCAGGTAACGAAAAAGTCGATCTCCTGGCTGAAGATGCCATCTCGAATGGTGAACCTCTCGAAATTCACCTTCCGGCCTCTGATTTTTTTCCCCTTAGCAGAAAAAATGTACAGAATCCACCAACCACATCCTTGTAAACTCCAGTGCGTCCAAGGGAACCCTCTACTTTCAACACTTCTTTAACTACCGTAAACCTTGGTTCACGAAACTGAAACGTCTCGATCGCGAATCCATTGTCACCATTACCAGGATGAGAACAAACCATTACAGTCTTCAATCCAGTCTTTTCCGTAAAAATCTTTCTGAATCCCCTTCCTGCCCTTGTGGGTATAACACCAAAGATTTAAATCACATCTTTTGGGATTGTCCCCGCTTTGAACTCTGACTACCACCTTTTCTGAAAGCTTGAATGACTCAAAAAATCTTTCCTCCCTATAACATCGAATCCTTAATTGCCTATCCATCAGCCACACTGATTATCCACGTCCTTCGTTTTCTTAAAAGCATTGACATCAAAATCTGATTACTCTCTTTACTTTCATCCTCATTTTCAATTCAAACTTCGCGCGCCATCTGCCATTAACCTAAAGAAATAACCAAACATGGCCGTATGGTCTTAAGCTTTACAGCAGAGACCGGAGCCAGCACCAAAAAAAAATAACCAACCAACCCAACCAAATCCCGAGGCCCGCGAGCTAGCGACGCCAGCGGCGAGGCGAGAACTCGATCGTAAGAGCACTCGCCGTCGTCGTGACCTCGCTGATTCCCGAACATTCCGTCCGCCATCGGCAGCCGTGCTGTCGATTAATCTCCCGGGTGAATCGGCAGGACCGCCAGTTTGGCAATCAGCCGCTTGAGGGTTTTAGTCGCCGTCTTGATGGTGACCACCCGAATGAGCCCATCTTGTCCCGGATGAACCTCGATGACCCGCGCCAGTGGCCATTTGAGTGGAGGTAGATTCTCGTCAGTCAGCAGCACCATTGTATCAACCCGAATTTGATGAGAGGGGTGATGCCACTTGGAAATGAATTGCTGCTGCTGGAAATAGCCCGATGACCAATGATCCTAGAAGAATTGTGCCCGTTCCTGAATGAGTTGCCACCGCGCTCACCGATTCTGAGTCACGTCCCGGAGTGATGGCTCTAGAATAGCCGTAAGAGCCTCTCCAATGAGAAAGTGCCCGGGGGTGAGCACGGAGAGATCGTCCGGATCCTCCGAGATTGGTTCCAGCGGTCGTGAGTTGAGCGCAGCCTTGACCTGCGTAAGAAGAGTCGTAAGTTCTTCGTACGTGAGGCTGGTTTCCCGAATTGTCCGCTGACGGTGAAACTTGACGGTATTCACCGCCGCCTCCTATTTTCCGCCCATGTGAGGTAAGCCCAGGGGGTTGAAAGCCCACATTGACCCGTCGTTGGCTAGTAACTGCGCCACCTTTGCCGATTCCCGAGTTCCGGCGTTGAATAATCTCCGTAGCTCTGCATCCGCGCAGTCGCTGTACAGTGTATGGTAAACGCCCCGTCTCCCGGTGAAGCGACGGAATGCAGCGAGGAATGAGTCTGTGGTGGCGTCAGTTACGACCTCGAGGGGTGCTGCCGAAGTGGCGAAACAGACGAATACGCACAGCCAGCCCTTGTACGTCTTGTGCCTGCGTCCGTGCCAACTCTTGAGTGAGATTGGCCCCGCGCAATCGACCCAGGTGTACAGAAACAAACGGCCGAGCTGGCGTAACCCGTGTCACCGGTAGCTGGTCCATGAATTGCTGTGCCTGAGTGACCCTTAAGCACGCACAACGCACGCACCGAAGAATGAATGAACGAACCGGAGCCCGACCCCCGATTATCCAGTAACGCTGGCGCAGAAACGCCAGAGTCACCTGGGTTCCCCCGTGAAGAGTACGCGTATGAGCGTCCGCAATGAGAAGATGCGTAAGTGGTGAGTCCCGAGGAAGTATTGCCGTTGCTTGTTCTCAGGTTGTAAGGCTGAGAGCTTGAGCCCCGTGAAAGTCGATGAACGCCGTGAGTCGCTTGGATGGATGCGACTTCGGAAGAGTTTGACCCGCCGTGATAATTTTGAGCTCCGTCGCGAAGTAGGCTCCTTGAATTGCCTTTACCCAGTACTGTAGTGAGTGTTCCAGGTCGCCCGGGGTGATGAGTGAGCCCGATGACTCCTGACCCGTACTTCTAAGGTTTGTGAGCGCCTTAATAAGTAGAGCAAAGAAATTTGAAAAATTTCTGATGTCTTCAGAATAGAAAAACAAAACTTTTTTCTATCTTGAAATTTTATAAAAAAAACCTCATAGTTAACAAGTAACGGCGATCAATTTCTACGATTGTTTACTGAAATCAGTTGGAAAAAAAAATTTTGACAGAAAATTGGGAAAAAAATTTGCTGAATCCAACCAAACCGAACTCATTTTTCAACCCTCCTGAGGTTTTTTGAAAAACTCACTCGATTTCGTGGTATGTGGCATATTGCAGATTTTGCCTTTTTTCACTAAAAATGAGATAACTACGAGAAAAAAAACGTACAGAACTTTTTCAAAAACAAAATTAAAGTTTCTGCTGTCCCCGTTGAGGTCCCGGTCGAAAAAAACTCGAGAAATTTTTTTTTCCAAAAACGCGGTCCATCTGTAAATCTAAAAAAATAAGGTGGAAAACAGTCGTGTTCAAAACAATGTAGCGGACGTGAAAAAATCGTAGAACGTTTTTAAAAAAAAGCAAATTAAAGAGGAATTGCTTTCCTTCAAGATGCCGTCTATCAAATTTGTTCATCTATACTGATCAAAAATTGACATAGAAAATGGTTCCGAGAGTTTTTCGCAATTTTGTCCGGAAACTTTTGACGGGTAGTGTACTTTTCGAAATTTTTTCCTATTTTCAGCGATTTCCAAAAATTGATTTCCAAAACGATGTTCTTCGACTTTTTTTGCTTTTTTCCGCGTTTTTCACGACATGTAGAGAATAAATATGTGATTGATCTAGCCCAAAAATGCTTGTGTCGAATTCAAAAAAATCCTACGAAAAGGTAACATTACTTTCAACATTTTCTGAGAATTTAAGATTTTTCAGCTGATAATTAGGGCAACGGTAAAAAAAAGATTCAAAGTCACGAAAAATCGATGCTTTTCTTATGGAAAAAAGTAAGGCTTCCTAGCGGCGGATAAATATGAAGTGAGATTTTTTAAAAAATTCTGGCATTTTTTTTGAATTATTTCGAACCAATTTGGGGGGTAAGACCAAATTTATTTTTTGGTTGAAAAAAATTTGGCTGTGGCTGCTCGTCCGGCAGCCGGACGAAAACGTCACTGTTATTCGTCCGGAAATTTGTATAAATTGAGGTTATATTGCATGTATTTATATTTTACGCAGAATATTGCTATATTCTAACCTCTCACCTCATACACACGTACACTGCATAACCTCAAAAGGTCTCGGGATAGATAATGGAACGTAATTCATCCGAATGCACAGTTTACCATGATTTTTCAATATATTCGGACGAATAATCGCACAGAATTCGTCCGGACGAACATTTTACAAAAGCTCAAAGGTCTAACGCATATCCGGACGAAGAATCGCATAAAATTCATCCGGGAAAACGATGTTCAATGGTTTTTCGATGTATCCAGACGAATAATCACACGAAATTCGTCCGGGCCAACATTTTTCAATACGTTTTTGCATATCCGCACGAATAATAGCACATAATTCGTCCGTGTTAACATTTTACAATGCTTTTATGCATACCCGCACAAATACTTGCACGTAATTTGTCCAGGTCAATAGTTTTATGCGTATCCGGAGGAATAATCGCACGTATCGTTGTGGTTATCGTTGGGCGGGCGTTGAGCATCTTTGGATGTGTGTGGAATCGTTGGGCGGTCGTTCAGCATCTTTGGATGTGTGTGGAATTGTTGGGCGGGCGTTGAGCACCTTTGGATGTGTGTGGAATCGTTGGGCGTTCAGCATCTTTGGATGTGTGTGGAATCGTTGGGCGGGCGTTGAGCACCTTTGGATGTGTGTGGAATCGTTGGGCGGGCGTTGAGCACCTTTGGATGTGTGTGGAATCGTTGGACGGGCGTTGAGCACCTTTGGATGTGTGTGGAATCGTTGGGCGGGCGTTAAGCATCTTTGGATGTGTGTGGAATCGTTGGGCAGGCATTGTGCACCTTTGGATGTGTGTGGAATCGTTGGGCGGGCGTTCAGCATCTTTGGATGTGTGTGGAATCGTTGGGCGGGCGTTGAGCACCTTTGGATGTGTGTGGAATCGTTGGGCGGGCGTTGAGCACCTTTGGATGTGTGTGGAATCGTTGGGCGGGCGTTGAGCACCTTTGGATATGTGTGGAATCGTTGGGCGGGCGTGAAGCACCTTTGGATGTGTGTGGAATCGTCGAACGGTTGAGCCTGGAGCATCTTTGGATGTAGTGTCGTTTTCCCGTGAAAATATTGCCGATGCTGGATATACGGCTGATGCTCGGCCCGGTACTGGTAAACGATCGTTGGGACCCAACGTTGGGCCTGAACACGGGCCGACATACTCGCCTATGTTTAGCCAATGCTCAACACGAGCACCGGGGCCCGTAAACATGCCAAGTCTTGGCCAGCGTTGGCTCATGATTGGCAGCCAACATATGGTGTCCAACGGTCGGCCAAAGATCGGGCCAATGCTGCTTGCCGCTTTTTAACCTGTAGTTATAAGCACGATTGGTAATCAGCGATTAGCCTGGTCTCAGCCAATACTGTTTTATGAACGGCAGCCAGCCGTTGGTAATCAACGTCTAGCTACGCATTGGGGACTACATTGGGATACAATGTAGAGCCGATTCTTCACCGGTGTTAACTTTTAAATGTAACAACCATGAATGTACCTGACTCTCTCACTCTCGGGCTTCTGCTATTTAAACATATTATTTATAATACCTATTTTATTGTGAATATTATTATTTATTTTTGAAATATATATTATTTTTATTTATTTTATAAACTAAATATTATATTTATTTATTTATAAAATAAATATTATTATTATTTATTTTACAAAAACAACCTTTGTTAATCCCATGATTCGTCCTACTCAGAAAATCAATACAGATATTTTGATTCGGCCGCAGCTTATATAAAGAATTACGATGCAAATTCTCAAAGTAGTTGATAGTGTAGTGGTTAGCGTCGTGGACAAACGAGGTAGACATTAGTTAAGTAGGAAATTCGTAGGTAGGCAGTTCAAATCCCCTCTGAAGCACAAGATACACTTTCAAGAAATTAAACAGAATTAGCATTTTTTTTTTTTTTAAACATACCTCGTATTACGCTGATTGTTCGATACAGTCATTAAATAAAAATGATTGAATAAAAATATTATTTAAAAAAATAATTAATAATAGCCATCCAAGGTAGAGCGATGTTGGGTGACTCTGGGGCTAGCATTGGGCAAACATTGGCCCAGCGTTGGGTAGACGCTGGGATTAACACCGGGCCAATGTTAGTCATTTACCGTAGGACCGTAGCTATCACTCCAACCTAGGTTCAACGGTTGGCCTAGTAATGGCGCCAACCGTCGGGCATCCGGACGATATGGTTGGCGCAGTACTGGGCGATGCTTGGCCCGATGGAACATTTTTTCACGGGTTCCCAACATATACAAATTTCCAACAATTTTCGCATTTATCTCCGAAACCACTTGTTCTGCACGAAAAATGTATTCAACAAAAAATGTCCATTGCTTAATGGCTTACAACTTTTATCCAAAACATTTTTCTCTCACGTCAATATTTATTGCACTAAACGCGAAAAACACTAAAAAAAATCGATTTTTCATCGATTTGACCTTGAAAATGAAATTTTCGGGTATTTTGAAGGTCATATTCGTTTTCAGCGCGTCAAAATACATAGGTATACCAAATTTGAGATCAATCGGAGGTATGGGCTAAACGGACGTACACCTGAGACGTACATCCGTTACATGGGCGTTAAACATTTTTCAATGATTTTATGCATGTCTGGGTGAATAATCGCACAAAGTTCGTCAAGATGAACGTTTTTGAATGATTTTTCGATATATCCGGACGAATAATCTCACATAATTCATCCAAATGAACGTTCTTCAATACTTTTATGCACATCCGGACGGATAATCTCACATAATTCATCCGAATGTACGTTTTTCAATACTTTTATGCATATCCGGACGGATAATCGTACGTAATTCATACGGATACACATTATTCAATGCTTTCATGCATATTCAGACGAATAACCGCACATAATTTGTCCAGCCAAACATTTTTCAATGATTTTATGCATATCCGGACGAATAATCTCACATAATTCATCCGAATGAACGTTCTTCAATACTTTTATGCATATCCGGACGAATAATCTCACATAATTCATCCGAATAAACATTTTTCTATACTTTTATGCCTGTCCGGATGAAAAATCGCACGTAATTCAACCGGATATACAATTGGGAATGGTATTTGCATGTATCTGGACGAATAATCGTACATAATTCATCCGGATATACAACTTGGAATGGTATTTATACGTATCCGGACGAATAATCTCACATAATTCATTCGACAAAAGTACATTTTTCCGGAATTGGAATTAACCAAAAATGAAGAATACCAAGGTGAGATATCTGGAAAAGTTTTTTAGAAGAAATTTATTTAAAAATTATAGAAGTTACATCTCGGGGGGCTCCACCCCCTGCGACCCTCCTTCCCCGGGTTTGAATCGTTGGATGAGTGTATAGCGTAACTAATTGGACAGAGGAGAGTGCGAATTTAGAGTAAACATTTTTAGGAGGGTCAAAGTTATATAATTCGTGCAGGAAAACATGAAAAGGTAGAAAGAATAGAAAAACAAAACGACACGTGGAATTCATGTTAAATTGTTACGAAAGTTCTATTTGCCTCGTTATTCAATCAAACATTTTGCGGCAATATCTTGAAATCGCAAAAATCCCCTCACGGGGAAAAAAACGTGGACAAGTACATTGGTGGTCCCTTGTTTCCCTATGATATTAAAAAAAAATCCAAAACGCCGCTTAGAAGAATACAAAAAAAGTTACAAAATAAGTTAACCCTTTGTGTCACGCTTTTTATTTTCAGTGCAATCGGCTTGAAATTTAGTACTCGGGGGTTTTCGGGGTCGCTGATTACGATTCTACCCTCAAATTTTCAAAATTCAAAATGGCGGATCCAATATGGCGGCCGAAAATGCAAAAATGAATTCAAACCGCATGATATTTGGTACTCGGGGGTTTTCGGGGTCGCTGGTTACGATTCCACCTTCAAATTTTCAAAATTCAAAATGGCGGATCCAATATGGCGGCCAAAAATGTAAAAATGAATTTAAACCGCATGATAATTGGTACTCGGGGGTTTTCGGGGTCGCTGATTACGATTCCACCCTCAAATTTTCAAAATTCAAAATGGCGGATCCAATATGGCGGCTGAAAATGCAAAAATGAACTCAAACCGCATGATATTTGGTACTCGGGGGTTTCCGGGGTCGTTGATTACGATTCTACCCTCAAAATGTCAAAATTCAACATGGCGTATCCGATATGGCGGATAAAAATTTACAAAACGGTGCAAATATGACGAAAATGTATATTTTTGGATTTTTGGGGTTGCTGATTATGATTGTTCAATAAAATATCAAAAATTCAAGATAGCGGATTCAATATGGCAGATTGAAATTTGAAAAACGATCGAAAAATAAGAAAATGTCAATCCGGTGACTTGCTAGGTTCATTATTTTGTAAACGAAGAAATCAATCTGAAAAGTACACAAAAAATGAGAAAAAAGCTACAAAAAAAAACATAAAAAGTACAAAAAAAAACAAAAAAAAAACTAAAAAAAAAATTCAAAAAACAAAAAAACAAAAAAATGGAGACAACAGCCGCCACGTCCTCGTTCGTGTCTCTGGTTTTGACTGAGTGCGGAACTTTATGCAGAAGATTGTCAATTCTAGTGGAACCCCGAGTGGCGACCAATTCTTTATCTTGAATACATGACTGATGCTGCGAAACCAACAAAAGTTCAAAAATTCGGTCAAAACTGCTTAGAAAATGATTATGAAACACAAAGTTCACGAAAAAAGCGGTCACGAAAGGATGAAACGATTTTTGCATGTTGAATTCCCATCTTATGAGTGCAGATTTGTAATGAGCGACCCCAAAAACCCCTGAGTACCAACTTTTGGTTTCATCAAACGGTTTTTGCATTTTTGGTCCCCCATATTGGATCCGCCATCTAGAATTTCTATGGTTTGATTGAAGATTTATAATCAGTGACCCTGAAAACCCCCGGGTACCAAATTTCGCTTTCATCAAACGATTTCTGCATTTTTAGTCCGCTATATTAGATCCGCCATCTTGAATTTCCAAAGTTTGATCAAAGATTTGTAATCAGTGACCCCGAAAACCCCCGGGTACCAAATTTCGCTTTCATCAAAGGATTTTTGCATTTTTAGTCCGCCATATTGGATCCGCCATCTTGAATTTCGAAATTTTGAGGGCGGAATCGTAATTAGCGACCCCAAAAACCACCGAGAACGAAATTTTGAGCTAATCCCACGTAAGGAAAAATGTGTACTTTGAAAAGTTCCGGAGATAATGAATTTTATCTAGAACCATTGCGATTTGTTAAGGTTTGTTTACGTGCATAAACAAAATCATCCATGATTTTAAATTATTGCACATCAATTCTCACTTATAAAAATATGACTGATGCGGAAACACCAAAAAAAAATTTTGAATTCGTCCAAAATTACTCAAAAAATGGCTCTAAAGCAGGTGGCACTCTGAGAGTGCCACCATGGCACAAAGGGTTAAGATCTGTTGAAATATACGTGGCCAAATACGGGAAGCTTTACTGCGTTTCAATAAATTTTCAAATACGGTTTGATGTTGATAGAAAAAATAATAAAGTTCGGAAATTCAATTATGTCACCAACCAAATTGCAAACGTAAAAAAATTAGATCGTAAAAAAATTCTGAACGAAGTACTTGGCGAGGATTTTTCCATGAAATTAGCGTAGTGTATAGATCATGATCACGAACTCGCCAAGTACTTCGTTCAGAATTTTTTTACAATCTAATTTTTTTACGTTTGCAATTTGGTTGGTGACATAATTGAATTTCCGAACTTTATTATTTTTTCTATCAATATCAAATTGTATTTGAAAATTTATTGAAACGCAGTAAAGCTTCCCGTATTTGGCCACGTATATTTCAACAGATTTTAACTTATTTTGTAACTTTTTTTGTATTCTTCTAAGCGGCGTTTTGGATTTTTTTTTAATATCATAGGGAAACAAGGGACCACCAATGTACTTGTCCACGTTTTTTTCCCCGTGAGGGGATTTTTGCGATTATATCACTTCTTTTTTCTAAAATTTTTAAATATCTTGGTTCATATAAACTCCTATGGAGACTGTATATAATTACAATCCGCACTTTTAGCTTGTGAATATAACCCATAACTGTTGATTTTATTTTGCATTTTTATATTTTGTAGATGGATATGTTCACTGCGAGATTTGAATACACAGGATCACGAAAAAAAATGCTTACCAGTCTGTTCAAAAGTTTATTCCGAGATCATTTTTTTTCACAATTTATCCAATTTACTCGCTAATCTCGCACTTTATCAGTACAGAACTTCACTCAGAATCTCCGTTGAATATTTTCATTAAATCCATTAATCGAAATTTTTCGGACGTCCTGCACTTGATTATGTTAAAACTCCGTTAATAACCGTTTCACTGTGTAGACGTCATACACTACGCTTACACGGCACTCTTATTCCGATTTGGTAATAATGGGGTGTATATACATATAAATCGGGCATAATAAACCCGATTAAATAATCCGGAATAAGAGTTCCGTGTGAACGTAGTAGTCATTGCTCTCTCTGCAGCTGTCACTGGAGATTGGCTTTCATGAAAATGGGTTATAGCTGGCGACAAGAGGCCTTTGATGGTGTTGTATACAGACACGTGAAATCTTTTATGTGTTGGTAACTTTTGCATAATCTTGAGCCCGTGCAAAGTTTTTTCTCAGCAATTACGCGACCGATCATGCTGATTTTGGGCGCAATCAAAAGAGAATTTCTTAATTAGCTAAAAGTTCAATTTTTAAGTTCCTCAATTGCTTCTGAGCTTCGTAATTCAATAAAATGACATGCCAATTTTACCCCCACCACCGCGAAAAGTTTTGTTTCGAGAAAGTATAGTCTCGGCGAGCCTCGGGCCAGCAGACGACAGGCTGTCAATGTACTTGTCCCGAGACTCTACCGAGTCTCTTGATTATTTATCGTGAATAAGAGATTACAAAAAATATCAAAACTTATAACTATTTGCGATAACGCAATGGCAAAAAAAGCATCTTAAAAATAATTTTTGGCGTCATGGTTGCGCGTTATATGACTAAAAAAGGAACATTTTGTAAGAAGATTTGTAAGTCTTGTAAAAAGATTTCGGAGGGGAGCGGTTCAACATTGAGGGCATTTACAAATTTTATTTCCATGAGGTGGTTTTTTCAACGAAGTGCATCGCAGGTGGTACCACTGTAGACAATAATCGCACCCAATCGAATATTTATGTTGTGACGTGGAACCTTCATCGACTGTGTCGTCCAAATCAACATTGCACGCGACGCATAAGAATTTTGGATACCATTTTTTATGTTCAATAACTTGCTCTACAACCCTCCAAGCCTCGGAAGAGAAATATTTTTTGACAGAACAAATGTTAACGAATTCGTCCGTAATACAGTCGGAAACTTTATCCGGTACGGTTTCAACAAATTGTTCTTCAATTATGTAGCCATCATGAACGGCTGCCAAAGACTTTTCTCGATCGACGAACAAACTCAGTATGAATATGTCTTTTTCAATTAATCCCAAGTTTTTAAAAGGAATTTTTTTTGTTGAAAATCTCTTGCGTTTCTTGGGTAAACCGATAACCGTTTTCTGTGACCCTTTCGGACGTCCTCTCCGTTTCAAGGCGCATGGCACTTTAATGTCGGAAACATTGAAATTTTGATCGCGACAAACTTTTTCGTTACTGACCACAACCTCGGCATCCACAACTACCTCATCTATTCTTTCTTCAAATAAATTTGGAGATTCATCGAACACAAGAGAGAATATTTCGTCGTCGTTGTTCCCAACTTCGTCATCTACTCTTTCAAATAAATTTGAAGAATCATCGAGCGCAAAGGACGACATTTCGCCGTTGTTGGTCGAGAACTGATCGAAATCCACATTCGATTGAATAGATTCGATTGGCGTACTTGTCACTGCAGACGGTTGTGCGGTTGTTGCCGATACTGGAGAAATCTGAAATTCTCGGTTTTCAACCCAAACTTGTTTAATTTCATTCAGAAGCTTCAAACGATTCAGGAACGTTTGACCGGTGACTTCACTTCCAAGACTGTTCAGTTGGTTGGTGACGGTCTGAAGCAACCTAAAGCGCTGATTTTCCGATGAAATGATGCGTTTCGGAGGTTTTGAAGAGATGGTTAACGTTGGAGGATGCTCATCTTCGGACTGTCCTTCTTGAAAAACACGCTGGTTACTGAAAAAGTATCGTTTGGTCCACCGCTCGTTGCAGATCGTAGCATCAAACAGATCGAGTTCCAATTGTTGTCTAACAACAAATATGTGGCTAAAAACGTAATGCACCGACATATAAAAAAAAAATCAGACAACAAAATCAATTTTGCGAAACATGTATACTGTAGAGTAGAGATTATTGATAGGAACCGGCAGGGCAGCATCATAGAAACGAACGAAGGACAATCACAATACTTCGAAGTTGCCACTACTCTTGATCCACGCAATTGAAACTCAAATCGATCGTCGTTCTCGTGATTGAAAATGACCTTTCCACGCCTAAAACTAGCTAGCTCTTTCTTAACAAAGTCGTATGCAAATCTTGTTAAATAATGGCAATACAACCATTCTGGGCTGTCTTCGTCGAACGGAATAACCAAAGTTTTTTGATAGTTGTACGCAGCTTTGAAGTCACGTTCGGAGTTTAAACATGCAACAAGCACGAAAAATCTCTCAACAAATTCTTCCAAAGTGCTATACAACTTCACAGTGCTTTTGATTTTGGCATTCAACGACTCAATTCTGTTATTGGTGGTATTTAAAAACGCATTTTGCATAAAATCCTTGTTCAAGGTCCACTCGTCGCGAATGGTGTGCCAATTCTTGTTAAAATACGCCATTATTTCGGACGGCAATTTCTTGCATTCATCGTAATACATCATGTACTCCGATTCCGTTGCAGAATACACCATTTTTTGAAAAATATTTTTCGCTTTGTCTCTCTCTTCTGGCGTAATTGCCAGTTTCTCGCAACTGATCTCTCTGTTGAAGGTTCTCATCGAGTGGAATATACAGATGAGAACTCTGGCGCATGGAAATTCGCGCTTAATAACTCGTCTCTCGAGCAAATCTTTATCAGCCATAATCACTTTGACTTTTTCCCATGATGGATGGACTTTTTTGAAAGATTGCAGGAGCCAAAGCATACTTTGTTCATCCTCATTGACGAGTATGCAAACTGCGATGATTTCAGTGCTGCCTTCAGAATCTTCGACGACCATCAAGTAAATTGGAGCCCGGATATTAAGCAGTTTGAATGTGCCGTTGATGCCCACAAATTCTGGATACGCTGCCATGGCATCTTTCATTCCTTTTGTTACAAAAAAAAGACCTTTCATCTCGTTGTCCTCTTCGTAAATGAAACATTGAGCTCCTAAAGAAAAATTTTTATCAATTCAGCACGGGCGTCGTTAACAAAACTATCTCAAAAAACAAAATATGTGAGTATACGTGTAGATGAGTTTCCTGAATTTTTATCTAAAAATGCAAAACATGCGCCTAATATGCATATGTTAGGAGGCGCATCCGTATACGTCAAAAAATGCATACAAAAACACACTTACCGAATTGTTTCTCCAATTTTTCGATGATGGCCTTCAAGTTATTTTGATCACCTTCTTTTGTCATGACGTTGGACAGATCTTTCAACAAAATTTGTTTACCAAAATCGTTCAGGCATTTTTACCTCACGATTTTTTTGTTCGCTCCCATCTCGAGTAATTCTTGCGCTTTTTTCTTTTCAGTCACGGTCATACCTCGAACTTGTGGTAAAAGCTCATACAAATTCTAGAAACAAATAAAGAATCGTAAAAATTTCTTTTCAACCAAACAAATTCCGTACGCATGAATTAACCTGTTTCGGCCCAGGACATCTTCAACTAAAAGATTGTGTGCTTTTAATTTTTTTTTAGTTCAGAGTAGCAGTAGTTATGAGCCACTAAATAGCGGTGTAACTCGAGGAGCGTTCTGGGCCGAAACGGGTTAAAATGAAAAAGAAAACAAACGAAGATTTTGCATTACTTTTGAGCACTTGTGATTGTGTTCCTTTTCAAATTTCGTCAATACCAACGTTTTTCCATCTTTGCTGGCAGTAAAAGAAAGCGAAACGGGGCATTGCTGTTGAAATGTCCTGAATACAAACAACATAACTCAATAATTATAAATTCATAATTGTAAATGAGATTTGGCATGAATGACCATTTTGACAAACTTACGATGATGACCGCATTCTTTTTGAGAGCGATTGAAAATTTTTTCCACCTTGGATACAGCAATATTTCAGCCAATAGTATTTCAATTCTGCACAGACTGATTGAGAAATCCTCTTTTTCATTGCCTGCCCAATCGTGATATAATCACGTTTATAAAGGACGCAGAAGTTCTTTTTCTGAAAATCAGCGATCGATGCTTCGAGTTGAGCCAGTGAATGATATGCGGCACCAACTCTGAGCGGAATTAGAGATTGCGACACATTGTTTATCGATGCACAAGAATCCTCAGTACGCTTTCCATGTTTCTGTAGACTTGTCGATCCACTGGCAAAATTGCTGTCGAAACTGCCATTGTCACCTTCTTCTGACAACTCTGAACTCGACGGCGAAGCTAATGCAATCAATTATAAAAAATATTCTTTTTCATTTCAACCAAATTATTTCAAACGGTACCGCAAACGACAAAAACTTAATTGGGATATTAAAAATAAAATTTCTACAAGTTAAGCGGATCGTAGTAACAAAACACGTTTCATAATTCATAAAACTATAAGTTGCATTAACATCTTTTCATATTCTCTATTTTTTTTCTATTACTATCTAATAACATCATCAGTTCTTACCCATCGTGGCCAACGAAAAATTCTCATACGCCCAGTGATTTTTTCAGATTGTTTTTTATTGTTATACGACAACCAACAGGAGCCGGTACACGTTGTTCTGTACAAATGAAATTTTGAGGTTAAATAATTAGCAATAATCAAAAAAGTACGGTTAAACCATACTTTTTGTTAGAAATGAATCGAAAACTTACTTAACACTCCACTTTTACACAAAAACTGCACTTCTCACTACTTATTTTTAGAATATTTATGAAACTGTATAAAATTTATATGCAGATCGACCTGTGCTGGAAAAACCGCTAGCGCGAATACGAGCGAGCACGCCGTGATTTGCTTCACGGCATTCATGCATGCGCGATTCTGCGCATGCGTGACTTGCTTCTAGCGGCTTCGACAGCTAATATGGTGGATACATTCTACTTGTGTACGTGATGGGTAATATTTTCAGGAAGAATAATTTTTAAAAATTCATCCGGCTGCCGGACGAGCAGCCACTCCGAAAAAGGCTGTGGCTGCTACTTGTGTACGTAATGGGTAATATTTTCAGGACGAATAATTTTTTAAAATTCATCCGGCTGCCGGACGAGCAGCCACTCCGAAAAAATTTTGAAAAAAATTTTGAAAAAAATTCGAGCGAAGAGAAAATTGAAGAATAAAAACATTTTCTATTCTGATATTTGCCTTAAACTTCATGGTTCTCGAGTTAAGCCACCCTTTCAATCGGAGTTTCGACGAGAAATTATGAAGAAAAAAATCTTGAACAAAAATTCTGAAGAAATTCTAGAGTATCCAGTATGACCGCATGCAACTTCCTATCTTCTTGACAATTTCATTATAACCCTGTAGTTTCTTTGTTACGCTGAATTTTTTGAAAATGGTCTTTTTTATACAAAAAGGCATATTTTTGCAAAAAAAATCGCACGAAACTTTATAAAAAACAAAATTGAAGCTTGTGCTCCCTCTTTTAAGTTTTCTATGGAAAAAATCATGGAAAAAAATTTCCATGGATGCTGCGCCCAATTTTGAACAGCTAAAAAAAAGACGAAAAACGACCATATTCAAAACTGTGTACTGGGTCCAAAAAAAATCGTAAAAAATATTTTAAAAAAGCACAAACGAAGCTGAATATGTACTCTTCAAAAGACCGTTCGCTAAATTGGAATATCTACTTTTTTAGCAAAGCAATCGAACTTTTAGTGCGGCTCGAAATTACGAAAAGCGTTTTCATACTTTTGACCGGCAGTGTATTCTCCCGGATCGGCCAAATTAACCTTTTCGAGAAGCACCCGAAGGAGATTAATCCTCGCGTTCTGAGTCGCTGCCTTGAGCCCCAATGAGCCGCCAACCCGATTTACCGGCTTGCCCGGTTCCCGATTTCCCGGTGACTGATCCCGTGAGGCTGCCCTCTGTTCCCGGAATATGGTCGCCGGAGACTTTTCCCGTTTCGGCAGCGGAGCGTCCGAAGTGCCCGGTTGAGACGCACCCGGTGTCACGGTCAACGTAGGAGAAGCCGTGCCCTCGTCTGATGGCCGGCCCGGTGGCTCGGTATCCGGCATAACGCACTACCAGTCAACCGACGTGAAAAAAACCGATAAATTGTCCGATGTCGTGAGCGGTGAACACACTCTCGAGTGAGTGCTTCGAAGGTACCCGATGAATGCGCCGAACACCCGAAGGCACGCCGAAAATCCCGAAAAAATCGATAGATTCAACGAAATAGCCCGAGGATTATGGCAACGCGGCGAGATTGTGAAAAAGGGCACCGAAACAATCCCGAAAAAATCGATAAAATCGATGAATCGTCCCGAGGATTACGACGGCGCACCGTAAAGGCCGTGAAAAACGCACCGACACTCCTGAGAATGTACCGAAAAACTCCCGAAAAAAATCGATAAATCGATTAAATGTCTCGAATATCATGACGGTGCCCGAGGAAACCGTCAAGGAGCCCGGTGAACGTACTCGCGAACCGACGCGTGAGCGTATCTCGACACTGCCCGAAAAAACGCGCCAACACTGTTCAATTGAAAATTCACGCACGAGAAAGTAGATGAAAATTGTTTGCGAAGAGAAAATGCACGAGGGCTCACTGTATCGAACGGAAATGTACGCAATTTCTCACTACCGCACTTGAGATTCTCGAAACCCGATGAAAAAAACCAGAGACTCACCAGTATGGCCGACGAGAATAGTTGAGAGGCGGTTGAGAAATTCGAAGAGACGCCCGAGCGCGAAGAGAGAATCCCAAGATGGCCGCCGTGTGGTCGAACCACGTGTAGCCCGCGGCGACACGCCGGTGCCCGATGAAAAATGAGTTTGCCGATGAAAATGCGTAGCACAAAATCCCGTTGAGCCCCGAAATACTTTTCACCTTTTTTCACACACAAAAAACCACGCGCCACCCACCAGAACCGGCTCGAAGGACCTAAATGTTAAGTGAGGATCTCGTGTTGGTGGGGGAAAAATAAATGACGCGAGGAGAGGCGATTAAAAAGTTGTAAAAAATGTTTATTCGTAGAGAGATATAATGAAATAGTAATTAACAAGGTATAATGTGCCCGAGATGAGCAGTTAGCCCGATGATAACTCGATAATCATGAGAAGTGTGAGAAGACCCGGTCGTCGTCGAACGCACGTTCGACGCAATCGAATAGATGCCCAAGCGTGTAGCCGCTGATTTTTCCGAAAAGGAATTTTGAAGAGTACGAAAGGCACTTGTGCACGCTACGACCGGATCAAGACTGAAGTAATAAATATGGCGGTCGATGAAGACGCGCCGTGGGCATGCGCCACACGTCGCGTCGATCGCGCCCGAGGTGTCACCCAGTAGGTGCTGACGCCCGCGAGAACTAACGCCCGCTCGCTCACGAATCCCGAGGCCCGCGAGCTAGCGATGCCAGCGGCGAAGCGAGAAATACGCGCCGTCGCCGTGACTTCGCTAATTCCCTAACACCTTCCTTCCTTCCTTCCTTCTTTTTTGAATCTTGACGTAGATCGATCTGCTTTGGAATCGATGCTCGATAATCGAATTGAACAGCAAGGTCCTCGTTCGAGTTATTAAATTGTCTACAATTATCGATGTTTCTCAGCAATTTGGTTCCCTTCCGTTTCACCTCGTAGACGTGTCAGGTTTCTTGAGTTGTGGCAATCCCACCGCTGCCACTAATGTTGTGTCTGGGAAGACCGTCACGAAGGGACGAGTTATCAAGGACTAGTATTTAAGGGATTAAGGCCAAAAGAGTTGAACTCCAACTCAATACTTTCAAAACAAGTTAACGATAAATTTATTCAAGAAGTTACAGATTAGAGGTTTATTTGCCTCGAGACTAATCGTTCGGAGTTTCGTCAAAGACTACCGATTTTCGGTTAGTTGGTAATTTTATAGATTCGGTCGTTTTTTGCCACTCTTTTAGTATTCAATTCTCGAATGTTCGATGAGGGATTTGCGGATCGATGGACTCGCTTAGGAACTGCATTTTAATCGATGCATTTATGCTGAGGATGCTTATTGCTATGTTGGCTTATTTTATGAGTGCTCGGGGCACAACATCCCACCCCCTTTAGGAGGCGAAATTTCAATTTCGGCTATTGTGCACGAATAAAATAAATAATTTTTTGGAAATTGGTCTCTTGGCGGTACAATTTTTTGTTTACTCGTATGATTTTATAGTATTCTTATTGTTAATTACTCAGTTATTGTAGTATTCTTTTTCTAAAACCGTTACATTGAACCGTTTTTATTTAATTGTTTAGGTAGTGGTCGTACAACGACTTTTTCTTCTGTTAGGTCGGTAATTGACTGTTGTCTTTTCCTTTTATTTGGCCTTGACACAAATATTGGGACCATTTCAATATCGTTTGTGTTTTGCATTAATCTGATTCGTTGGCAATGTTTGATTTAGAATACTGATAGTACGATTATTATTATTATTATTAATGTCATAGTAATGGCACTTACAAGGAAAGGTACTTTGGTGTTCCCCTCCGATTTTGATAATTTTTTTATATGTTATAGTCCGTCGAAAAATAAGAGACATGTATTTTTTTTTATCGGCTTAAAGTTATTTTTAAGGGGTGAAATCGACACCCGAAGTTGGGCATGTTATGGATCTGGTAGAGTGTTTCATCTAGAAGCACTTAAGGAGGTTGGCTACACACAACAATGTTGCCATGTTAAAAGCATAGGAAAATTCGAAATGATTAGAATTTAATGAAATTTGGTGAGCATATTCTTTTCGATTAAATATGAATATACAAATTTTTTAAGATTTTTCTTCTACATAGTTTTCGAGTAATTTAACACTAGAGTTTACATCCGTAAGCACAGGATTTTGATATATATAGGTATATCTTTTGCATATTGTAAACTCCAATTATTCGCCAACTATGTAGACGAAAAATTTGAAAAAATTTGTGTCATTGCATTTGATGCTAAAGAATGTTATCACGAGAATTTTATTAAATTCTTATCATATTGTCGTATGTAGCCACCCTCCTTAACCGATCGAAACAAAATCAATTGTAAAATGTTCTGCATGTCAAATAACCTATCTGACATGTCCAACTTCTTATGCACCCCTATTACATGGGGATGATTCACCCCCGAATACTCAGAATTTTTTTGTATAAAAAAAACTTACGATTCAATTTCAATAAAACGCCATTTTGCAGAACAAAAAAAATAAAATTAACGTGTTTTTGGGTTTTCCTCAGATCAAAATAATTAAGGGGGTAAAATACCCTTAAAATGTCAAATTTTATTTTGAACACTGTCCCCTTCCGATTCCAATAGTTTCTTACAGAATGCAGCTTATTGAGAAATAAAAACACTTTTTTTTATTGGCTCAAAATTATTTTTAAGACGCGAAATCAACCCTCAAAGTTGAGCATGATATCTGGTGGAGTGTTTCATATAGAAGCACTCAACCGATCGTAACGAAACCAATTGTAAAATGTTTTTCACGTCATATAACGTGTATAACATTTTCAACTTCTTATGCACCTTTACTGCAGGGGGTGAACGACCCCCTGACATTCATGTTTTTTTTTAATTAAAAAAAATTTATTATGAATTTTCAAACATCCCAAAAATTGCACGTAAAAAATGAATGAATTGAATTTTTTAATCATGAATTTTCTGTAATATCCTGCGAGTCCTAAGAATGACTGGACTTTTTTTTACATTTTTTGGTGCTGGAATAGTATATTACACTACAACGGTAGAAAGTTGAGATTCCTGCACTGCGCGTCACAATGCCCGAGGCAAAACCGAGAGCATTTGACGCGCAGTTCAGGGCTCTCAAACTTCTGCCCGTGTGGTGTATACTATTTTTCTTCATAGCTAATCGAAAGTACGGAGAAAAAATATTGAATGTATTACATAAAAAAAAAAAAAAAATTGATGCCTGCCCCCTACATTTGCGGCACGAGCGAAGCGAGTGCTGCTGGTCGGGGGGCAGGCATAAAATTAAAAAAAAACCAATGTAGACAATTAAACATTCTATCGGAAGATTTTTTAAATTCAACAAACATGAAAATTTTTAAATTTAACAAATGTGAAAGTTTTTTAATTCAACAAACATGAAAACTTTTACAATTCAACACGAAAATTTTTAAAATTAAACAGACGTAAAAATTTTTCAAATTAAACAAAATTTGTTTGAATTGAACAAACATAAATTTTTTAAAATTAAACAAACGCAAAATGCAAATTAACAATAATATTAATGCGTACATTATTTTTTTTTTTATAAAATATACAAATAATAAAAAAAAACCAATGTAGACAATTAAGCATTTTATCAGAAAATTTTTTTAATTTATCAAACATGAACATTTTTTAAATTAAACAAGCATAAAAATGAATTGAACAAACATAATTTTTTTAAAATTAAACAAACGTAAAATGCAAATTAACAATAGTATTAATGCATACATTATTTTTTTTCATTTTTACCATGGTCACATGGTAAAATACGCAGTTTTCAAATAAATTATGTGGGTTTTCATTGTGAAACAGATATTTTGATTTTTGTCCATTTATATGATGCTTTAAATTATGAATAACGAGCGTAAACAAAAGAGCAGCTTTGACGTCAGAAAAAAATGGTTAGGTACAAGTCACCGGTGACAGTTGGGGAGCCTCACGTACAGCTGTGCGTGAAATAGTATATTACACTACAAGGGCAGAAAGTTGAGATTCCTGCACTGCGCGTCACAATGCCCGAGGCGAAGCCGAGGGCATTTGACGAGCAGTTCAGGGCTCTCAAAATTCTGCCCATGTAGTGTATACTATTTTTCTTGCTACCCGGTCGAAAGTACGAAAACAATTCCATGTGTGCATTGAAAGATATTGATGCCTGCCCCGACATTTGCAGCACGAGCGAAGCGAGTGCTGCTGGTCGGGGGCAGGCATCAAATACACTTGTAAATAAAATTTATCCATACACCCTTACAAAAGAAATAGTGTTTATTTCTTAAGCATGACTATTTATTTTTATCACAATGACAAAATTTATTTTATAACAGCGAAAGTTATTTATTTTATTATTGTTTAGATAGTAATAGTCATTTTTTTAAATACTAATAAAATTTCAATGCATTACATCCATCATCATTAAACAGAAACTTATATGGAATTTCATGCAATTCATAATAAACATTTTCGGTGTATTATTCTTTTTTCCCAGTAGTTTTACAATTACAATAATAAAAGTTGTTTATAATATTGCCGTGGAATACGCAATTTTCATATTTCACATTTGGATTCTTGCTCGTAAATGAATTTATAGATGTAGACTCCGATACCAGTTCATTTGTGTCAACATTAGTGGATGTAGTTTTCGATGCCAGGTTTTTAGTCTCAAAATTAGTAGATGTAGACACCGATTCTTGATTATTTGTTACAATACTTGTTTCTTGGACCTTTTGTTTTTTCAGTGGTGGTATATTTTATTTTCCACGAGAAAAAACCGAGATCGGCGGTTTTTTCAAAAAATGGTTAGGTTTTGCTGTTTGAGGATTAGCAGTTATACTTATTTGTTTATTGTTTGCTGTGGTAAACAAAGGCAGTGGTGATTTTGGTTCTTCTGATACAATCGACTTTTCGATTGCTGTTAAAGTGTCATCATCCAAGTCAAAGTCGTCAGAAAAATAATCACAATCTACATTTATTTGTGTAGGTTTTTTACTTCGATCAGTGCTTATTGGTCTAGTTGTACTGGCCCCACTCGTAGACGGTTGAGGATTTGATAGAGCATCGGCTTTAGCAGCAAGAGTGATACTGTCAAATATTTTTTCTCTGTTCATTAATGAGTTTTCAATATATCCTGTAAATATATATTAAATTTTTAAATTATAGGAAATATATTGCTTATTTTTTAAAATAAATCAAAGAATTACCCTCTGCTATACTAGCCGATTTCCATCCACCCAACTGCTTAAGCATTGTGGTGCTTGCCCCAGAGTTCGATAAAAATGTAGCCGAAGTTCTGCGTAAACAGTGCCCAGTGTAACGGTGTGGATTGGTCAATTCCAAATATTCAGCTACAATTTTAGGAATCTGACCAATTTTATTTCGGCCCATCACTTGCCGCTGACATTTGCCCTTGTGAAATTGTATAAAAAATCTTTCTGTTTTAAAATCAGAAGGCTTTGATGCGATATATTTCTTGACTCGTTCATAAAAAAGATCTCCGATTAGAAATTTACGTGGCAGACCATTCTTTGAATCATTTATCGAAACTACGTATGTATGCGAATAAACGATGAGTTTGATTTGCCGGGTGTTAAAGAATCGCGACGCAGGTGGAAAAGAAAAACAGGACAAAGTCTTGTGTGTGCGCGGAAAACCGCTTGTCTTTATTTTAAATGAGTCGCTGTTGAGTAAAATCACTTGAGTTCGATGTATAAAATCACTGAGTTTTGATGAGTTCGTAAATTAATGATAAGTCTCAAGGAGACGATTGAAACCCGAATGATAAGTCTCGAAGAGACGATTGAAACCCGAATGATAAGTCTCGAAGAGACGATTGAAACCCGAGAATCGAATTATATTAATTACGACCTCGAGAGTCAATGAGAAAGGCCGTGAGAAATGTACGAAAGCACGTGGCTTGGCGTGACCACGAGTTGAGCTGAGTTTAAAATGTTGATGCACTCTTTTATTAATCATTGCGCACCGTTGCGACAACCTGAGATCGATGAGTTCTCTCAAAATGACTGAAAGATTACATGAGATTGATAATGAGTGTTCCGAGAATGAGATTTACAATGAAAGAAACTGAGATATATCTGTAGCGATACTGCGCGTGGCACGGACCGGTTAAGACTGAATTAAGATGGCCGCTCTCGGGGCGTTGGCCGGCACGAAGCCTTCGTTCTCGTTTCCGAGCGCGTCGCCTTCGTGTAGCCGAGAGAGCGCCCAGGAGGTGCTGCCCCAGTGCGAGTTGTCCGCGAAGCTCGCGTCGCTTGTAAGGCGACGCGGATTCCCGAACAACGTATTTTCCACCAAGGTCTTCAACATCAGAAACTTGGAGTTCTTTAAGCTCGTCACATCGGGTTGCTCCACAAATACCAAAGATTAGCACAACCTTGGAATGTGAAAATAAAAATAGAAATAAATAAATTAATTAAATAATTAATAAAAATGTTTATAAATACATACCTTATGAGCTAAATGGTCGTAGTCCGGTGCATTATTTAAAAAATTCATGTACTCGTTCCATGTTAAGACGGCAGATTTTTTGGGCTTATAACCTTTGGCATTAGTTTTAATTAGGCCTTTTAATTTGTGAAATTTGTCAATATCAATATTGTCTTTGGCCCTGAACGTTGACTTTAGCATAGAACAGACACTCCACAAAGTCGTTGGACTT
This sequence comes from Campoplex nolae, assembly GCA_037893425.1. Classification (NCBI taxonomy): domain Eukaryota; kingdom Metazoa; phylum Arthropoda; class Insecta; order Hymenoptera; family Ichneumonidae; genus Campoplex; species Campoplex nolae. The sequence goes on from JBBLXU010000493.1 coordinate 27,155, forward strand.
AATCTTGCACTTAAACTTTTGAAGTAAACAATTAGATTACTTTCCTCAGACTGTGATAAAGCATTTCTATTTTCTTGTTTCCATCTTTGGTAAGTATCATAGACTAGCATGTATCTTTCAGCGGACTTTTTGGGCAAGGTGTCAATTTGCACGATCAATTGAGCTTCAGTTTCAAAGTTTCTATTAACTTCTTCTTCATCTGTCGATTCATCAGAGAATATGTTATTCATTTTTAAAGTTTTATTTTGGTTACTACTTCAGTCACTATTACTTTATTCTGAATAATATCCACTAGTAAACATTAGAAATTACTGTTTGTAAATAAATTTAGTGGTTATATGAGCGGGAGTAAAACAGAGTTCGGTTGCTAGAGTAACCGAGTGTGTCGCGAACGGTAGTAGATATAATCGGAGTCTCGTGAAGTCAGTCATAAAGTCTCGCTTTACCGATGCATGAAAGTTAGACTTTCTGCCGTATAATCGGGGCCGAAACCACGTACTTTCGACCGAGGTAGTAAGAAAAAAGTTTTTTCTGCCCTCCGGCCGGAAAGTGGCTACTTTCGGCCCGCTACGCGGGCCGAAGTTGCCACATTCCGGCTGCGTCGGACAGAAAAATCGTATACACACCTCGGGCAGGAAAAAGTAAAGCCTCAGACCACATGTTTGTCAGCCTCGGCTTCGTCTCGGCCGACAATTACATGTGATCTGAGACATTACTTATTTTCCTGCCCTAGGTGTGTAATATACTATTTCTGTCCTCCGGTGCGCGGGCCGAAATTTTGAACTTTATTGTAAAATTTTTGCAATCTTTCCAATGAATTCGAAAAGTCCCCATGCAAGTTACATGCAGTACTCAAATTTATGATATATCAATTTGAGGCCAAGTATTTATTTTATCGTTAAATAATATTGACGTGCTGATCGTTAATCGTTAAATAATATTGAACGTGCTGAATCGTTGAATGAATTGTTCAATTTTAGCCGTTATGAAATTAACTTCTTAGCGTTCAACGAAAATTACTAAAAAATCGACAATCATAAATGCCCCACAATCTTCCGGAGCATAAATCCGGAGCATAAATTATCGTACGGAATGTAGCACAGATTGTAGCATAAATCGTAGCATAGATCGTGGCCATATATCGTTATATTGACCGGATCATAGATTGTCGTACGGATCGTAGCATATATCGTGGCATAGATCGTATCATATATCGTAATATCCATCGTAGCACAGATCGTAGTATAAATTGTCGTACGGATCGTAGCATAGATCGTGGCATATGTCGTAGCATGAATCGTAGCATATATCGTAATATCTATCGGAGCATAGATCGTAGCATAGATCGTAATATCCATCGTAGCATAGTTTGTGGCACATATCAAGAGACTCGGTAGAGTCTCGGGACAGGTACATTGACAGCCCTGTCGTCTGCTGGCCCGAGGCTCGCCGAGACTATACTTTCTCGAAACAAAACTTTTCGCGGTGGTGAATAAGGTAAAATTGGCATGTCGTTTTATTGAATTACGAAGCTCAGAAGCAATTGAGGAACTTAAAAATTGAACTTTTGGCTAATTAAGAAATTCTCTTTCGATTGCGCCCAAAATCAGCATGATCGGTCGCGTAATTGCTGAGGAAAAGCTTTGCACGGGCTCAAGATTATGCAAAAGTTACTAACACATAAAAAATTTAACGTGTCTGTATACAACACCATCAAAGGCCTCTTGATGCCAGCTATAACCCATTTTTATGAAAGCCAGTGTCCCGTGACAGCTGCAGAGAGAGCAATGACTACTGCGTTCACACGGAACTCTTATTCCGGATTAATTAATCGGGTTTATTATGCCCGATATATATTGTAAGGTTACACACTTATCGACCGAGTGTACGTCGCTACACGTCGGTTCGTGCTTCTTAAATTAAAAAGGAGCAGGTATGAAAGAACTTGAAAAAACGCGGATTTTGTGTAAAAAATATAATAAAACGAAATTTATTCAATTTAGCGATGTTTTTTTTTACAAAATAAAGATCTCGCGGATAAATTTATCGATCGCGTTACCGGATTTACGAAAATTGTTTCCTTTTTTATTCCTGTTTTTGTTCTCTATTTTTATTTTGTTTGCGTTGTATTCGAATTTCTAAAGAACATGGAGATTCGGAAGAAATAAGAATCGTTGCAGTTTACTGTACGAAAATCGATGAGGATTTTCTTGAATTACAAAATGAACAATTTTTCTTTTATTTATTTCCGCTTTGTTGGTGTTTTATTAATTATCGCACGCACGCTTTTTGTTATGCTATTTTCGTCGTGTTTGAACAATCTCTCCCGCGTTTTATAATAATAAAAAAAAAATTTGAATTGGCTTTTTCTTTTTCTTATTTCTGTCCTGGAACAACCTGCTTTATTCTGTTAATTTATTTTCTATTCGCTTTTCAAATGCTCAAATTAACCACAATCCAAAAGTGGTTTGACTCGATATAATAATGATAACTTCGATAATTTTTGTATAAACCAAAGTTCTTACCGCAGCCTTTTGGATTGTCGTTTCAAAATAATAATAATCGTCTTTTTCAAAAATTTCTATTGTATTATAAATCCAAGGGTATTTTAATTTCACTTTCTTTAATTATCTTTTTATTGTCTTCTTGGATGTATAATGAATTTGCCAGTTCCGCTCAGACTGCCTCGGCTATATTTTTATTAATTTGAATTTAATTTAATTTGTAAAAATGATCTCAGAATAAACTTTTAAACAGACTGGTAAGCATTTTTTTCGTGATCCTGTGTATTTAAATCTCGCAGTGAACATATTCATCTACAAAATATAAAAATGCAAAATAAAATCAACAGTTATGGGTTATATTCACAAGCTAAAAGTGCGGATTGTAATTGTATACAATCTCCATAGGAGTTTATATCAACCAAAATATTTAAAAATTTTAGAAAAAAGAAGTGATATAATCGCAAAAATCCCCTCACGGGGAAAAAAACGTGGACAAGTACATTGGTGGTCCCTTGTTTTCCTATGATATTAAAAAAAAATCCAAAACGCCGCTTAGAAGAATACACAAAAAGTTGCAAAATAAGTTAAGATCTGTTGAAATATACGTGGCCAAATACGGGAAGCTTTACAGCGTTTCAATAAATTTTCAAATACGGTTTGATGTTGATAGAAAAAATAATAAAGTTCGGAAATTCAACTATGTCACCAACCAAATTGCAAACGTAAAAAAATTAGATTGTAAAAAAATTTTATCGCGAAATAATAAAAATAATTATGTTTGATTGGGTTGAATAAACTTTGAACACGATTTCACTTTTAGTACATATATTGTTACAAACACTTTTTAAAACTTTTTAAGAGACTTTGGTTACAAATTATTTAACCGACAATAACTTTTTCGATTTGCAGAGACTTCAACGACCGTGCTCTTGAAAGTGATGGCTACGACGCAACTGACTGCTCCGTTGAGAGATCGAGAACTGAGGATGCGGGAGGCTGGACGTTCTATATGTAAGCCAGTGTCAAGACCACGCAAACAAGCGTAGGCCGGCCGGCAGCGCCCTGTTGGTGAGCCTCCACACGAATAGACTCCGGATCATCTGGGATGGTGACGACGACACACGGACGAAGAAACGGTCGCTCGGCACGATAATTATTATTATGATCCAAAGTCTCCCTTTTTATTTGTACATAGATTTTTGCTATCATTGCTTAGTTAATTCCTCAATTAACTAAGCATTGATTTTACATTTTTCAGTATTTATTTCTAGGTAAGTATTCTAGTTCGTAAGCACGTAACTATTTTAGTTTTAAGTTTAGAATAAGTAGTATGTAAGTACATCGGTAAGTATATAGGTAAGTATATGGGTAAGTATTTAGTTGATAAGCAATTATTTTAGTCTTAAGTTTAGGCTACGTAGTATATAAGTATATAATCGAGTACATAGGTAAGTATATAGGTGAGTATGTAGTATAGCCCCTTAGTTTGTAATTCCCCCAAAAAAACCGTAAGTATATAAATAAGTATACCCCTTAGTTCGTAAGTTACGCGTACGCGCGTGGATATATATATATATATAGATATATGTAAGTATATAAGCGCGTGTGACTGGTATACACGCGTATATCGAAATATTGTGACCGGTACACACGCGTATATCGAAATATTTCTATTTTAAGCGAATTTGTTTCCCATTTTTATGTTTCAGCTTCCTTGCTGCGAAATGTGTTTTTTGAATTAAAAAGGGAATATTTAATTGTTGACAAAAAAAAATAAAAATTATAATTATTTATTTATGTATTTTTTGATGACTTTTTATGCAATAAAATGGATGAAATTTACTTTTTACCCCTTCTTCAGCTAATTCGCGGTTTTTCGCGAAATTCCGCGGTTTCTCGCGGTTCGATTATTGGCCAGCAGAATGTCGTGACAGCGTCGAGCGGGTATTCGTAGCTGGCTCAAAAAGAGCCGAGTTTTATCGATTTCCATGCAAACATCGAAGTGCGAACCAAGTTAGTAAAATAATCTTCGAGTACAACGATTTTCGATAGAAAGTGCCGCGCTTCATCAATTTTCGAACGTTTTAGAGCTACTTTAGTGGAATTATCGTTGATTTCACAAATTTTTGACGAAAATCGACGTTTTCCGTGAATATTCCTGCAAAAATTGATTGTCGCGAGCTACGTTGAGAATCCGAAGTTGATTACGACGATTTTAGCTGAAAACAGCCGAGTTTCATCCATTTCCATGCAAACATCGAAGTGCGAGCCAACGACGACGACGATGAAAACGACAACGACGACGATGACAACGACGAAGACGACGATGATGACAACGATGAAGATAACGACGACGACGAGAGTTTGGACTACTGAGGATATGGGGTCGATATCCAGGATAATAATTAGTTGGTCTCCATAATTTTATCGGTATTCATAGTTTTTTATTTTTTTATTTTTTTTTTAATTTTTTCTCTCCTGGACGTGTACACGTTTACAATGGTTGACAAGTGACCGTGTCGATACAAAGTTTTTCACTTCATCTTGCCTAAAACAATATACACTGTGACGGTTTTTTATTTTGAACCATCCCTTAAAAATAATTCGAGCGAAAAAGCTCGCTCCCGTCTCTTTTGCTCGGTACTCCGGCCACGCAGCGATCTCACAGGGCTTGCCTAGAGCGATAGTTTACATGATTTATTGTTAATTTCGTCCCGTATATTATATAATTTTCATGTCGAGAGCAATATCGAGAAAAGGAAAGAGAGAAGGACATTTGGAATAGAACGAGGATCGAGGTAGCGGCCAATCATCGTCGTATTGAAACGTATTTCGAGCGGAGCTCATACGTTGGCCATCTCCAACTCCTCTCAAAATCATGAAGTCATTTTCGTTCAGAGGAAAGTCCATCGGTAAACATCGGGAGATTTCGGGAAGGATTCGAAACATGGAATACTCGAGAAAGTTCGAGAATGATTGTCGGTTAACATCGTTGAACACCTCCGATTTGCAAATGGCCGATTTCTACGGCCATTTGACCAATTACCGTCGGTTGATCTCTGATACTCGCTTCAATTAGATCCATCATAATGTTTTCTATTCTTCTACCGAAATCTTTTACCGCTTCGTTAAATCTTTGTTGACTCGAATATAGTTCGGATTGAAAAGCTCCTACGGTTCTTGTGCCGCAAAACACTTCTAACATAAGTGTCCCGAAAGTCTCGAAGTCGGGGATGTTTTTATATCGGACTTCTGCTCTTGCTCTACCGGTTAATTTAATCGTTGAAACGGTTTCTAATAAAATTTCTTGGTTTTCTTCGTGAATAAGTTTGTTCGCGTGCACAAAGACATCTACTAATTCGCGGGCTTCTTCAGGTTTGGTACCATCAAATCGAGGAATTAAACTACGCGCTTCTTTCAGCGACATGGAACCTCTAAGTCTATGAGAATTATTAAAGGAGTTATTCCGGTGGTCTACATATATGTTATTTTCACCATTATCACGGTTACCGTTATTACCGTTACGGTATGGTTACAGTTATTTGAGGATTTTCGGTCAAATTAAGTGCTGATAAATTATCAATATTTACGACTTCTACTACGGAATCATCTAAAGAATCATCAGAATCAAAATCAGATTTTATAGGGTCAACAGTTATTGTTCTTCTTTGCTTAGCTACAGGCTCGTCATCGGATCGTACTTTTTCTCGTTCGAATTGAACTTTAGTATTAAAGAAAGACTCGAGCGATCGGGTATAGTGCTAACGCCGGGTAATTTGAGACGATCGACGTAAACTTCGTCCCCTTTGTTCGACATATAAAGTTTTTCTATACACTCTAGCTTTGGCGGATTACAATTGAAATAATGTTCCGTCACTTACATTAAGATGATCGACATCATGCTGCTTGTTGATGGATGTCGGGTCGGATTTCGATTTTCCCCAGTCTTCCTTCCTTTCTTTCTTCTCTGTGAATCTTGACGTAGATCGGTCTGCTCTGGAATCGATGCTCGCTAATCGAATTGAACAGCAAGGTCCTCGTTCGATGTATGGAATTGTCTAGAATTATCGATGTTCCTCAGCAATTTGATTCCCTTCCGTTTCACCTCGTTGACGTATCAGGTTTGTTGAGTTGTGGCAATCCCACCGCTGTCACCAATGTTGTGTCCGCGAAAACCGTCTCGAAGGGACGAGTGATCAAGGACGAGTAGTTAAGGGATTAAGGCCAAAAAGAGTTGAACTTCAACTCAATACTTTTAAGACTAGTTGACGATAAGTTTATTTTATAAAATACAAATTTAAGGTTTAGTTGCCTCGAGACCGATCGTTCGAATTCTCGTCAAAGACTGCCGTTTTTCGGTTAGTCGGTAGTTTTATAGATTTGGCGGTTTTTCTCCACTCTTCTAGTATTTAATTCTCGAATGTTCGATGAGGGATTCGCGAGTCGATGCACTCGCTTAGGAACTGCATTTCAACCAATGCATTTATGCTGACGATGCTCATTGCTATGTTGGCTTATTTTATGAGTGCTCGAGGCACAATAAGAGCTTCCAGGCAAGGAAAGAAAAATCGAACACGTCGAGCCTGAAAATTAATCGATGGTCAAATTGGCTTGAAATATTCTTTCTATAAGTGCCATGTTACTAATAATATAAATAAAAAGAAAGGAACTGACATTCAGAACGGATGGAAGCTGCGTCAACATCGATAAAGGGAGGGAGTGTAAGGAAATAGTGCTGCGTGCTGGCGCTGCGAGCACGGGGACAGTTCCTCCTCTCTGCTGCCGACTACGGCAAACTCGGGACGCGTGTAGTCGTACGGTGACTCTCGTAGTAGTACTATAGCGCAAAAGAGATTAAAGGTTCAATAAAGAGGAGATTAACAGAGGAACGGTGTTCTTATTTATCAATCCTGCATATAGTAATAGGACCACGCTCGACGCAAGCTATTCAAATTCACATAATGTTATCTCAGCAATTAATTGAGCTATCTTGACATATGTTTCCCTCATTTCGGGGTAACTGGAACTGCCAAAACTGATTCTGTGCTCAGAATCCATAAAAAATGACCGGGAAACTTTTTTCGAGACTTGCATTGGTGCACATGTTTGATTTAAGATATAAGAATCAAATGCTATGGGCTAAGTATAATTTAGAAGACGAAGAGCTCATTTATCAAAAAACACAATGAATAATTTTTATTTTACAATTTTTACACATATATGAGATTTTACTATGCGCCCATACCAGAATTACCATGGTTCGTTATCAGAATTTCATGCTTCCGCTGGAGTTATAATCTTTGTTGAGCTATACGAATCTTTGCTGTTAATCCATTTTTTTCTAGTCAGTTCACATGACCCATGCCCTTCCCTCCTTCTTCCCCTGCCACTCCCACCTCGATCTTTCTCGTTCCAAGCGTTGGACAGATAATTGTGGTTCACTGAAAAATTTATGAACGGTTATGAATTAATGGTGATAGGACAATAGGATATAAAAAAAAACAATGGTAAATAACTTCAATAATAGTGTATTTTCGCAGTAAAAATATGTATAAACGAATCCTTATATTTAAAACGAAGTATATAATTTATCGACGTTTATAAATTTTCTACATCCATCTTGTTTTCGGGATGTATATGTTACGGTCAAGACCTGTCAGTTTGTATGTAATTAATATAATTTGTGACTTGAACTGGGTCATAGTCATTATAGACCAACCGCAGTTCATATCTAGTCCAGGCAATAAAGCATTTTTGCATGACACCGCTTCAGAACGGAAGCAACCTGGATATTCTTACAGAGCTAATGCCCGTGATGGAGGCCTATGTGTTTCCGGCCACAGATTTTCGTTCGAAAAAATACGCAGAGCATTCAAAGTTGGTGAAACAATGTTTTTAAGAGATAGCAACGAAACTATTAATCCAAGAGAAAAAAAATTTAATAAGAATTTGTAAGAAGTAAAAAGGCGAATAATTTGGCTGGTCGTACATCGAAATCGATCAATTAGTTCTCTTGCAAAATAATAAAAACCGGCTGAAATGGTTATTTAAACAATAATAAACGCCTAGGGAAAAAAGGTCAGGACAAGTACATTGATGGTCCCTTGTTTCCTAATGATATCAAAAAAGTATATAAAAAAATTCCATTAAAAAAAAGTGTAAAAAAAATTCCATAAAAAAATCATGAACCTTACTGAAAATGATTTCAACACAATTAAAATAAAATTCACAAATCCGCAAAAAACATTATTTAAAAAAAAATGGTAAACCTGTAGGTATTTTGTAAAGTGAAAAAAAATTCAAATAAAACGTGAGAAAATCTTAAATACACCACTCAAAAACATTGCAGACGTAAATAATCAAAACATCTTGCTTGAAAACATTTTAAAAACTGATGCCCCATTTTTCTTATATTATTATAAAGGAAGAATGACTAAATGCATATTGAAAAAGTTTCCATCCAAGTTACATACAGCATTAAAATTTATGATGACATTTCGAGGCCAAGTATTTATTGGTAATTCGGAATATTCATTCCTATGGGACGCATCAAGAACTTGAAAGAGTTCTAATGAATCAAAATAAGTTACCAAGTTACGTGCAGTACCAAAATTTATGATATCAACTCAAGGCCAAGTATTTATTGGTAATTCAGAGTATTCATTCCTACGGGACGCAGCAGAAACTTAAAAAAGTTCTAAAGAATCAAAAGAGTTACCATCAAAATTACGTCCAGCATTAAAAATTATGATATCAATTCGAGGACAAGTAATTTATTAGTAATTCGCAATTTCAACATCATGAAAATATGTTCTCATAAGGGTTGAGAATACTCGTCTGCAGGACGCAGGAAACAGTCGTAAGCAGAAAATTCTAAGGAATCTTCCTGCCCATGACTTTTTGGTAAAATGGCCAATCCAAAAAAATCACATCGAAGGTTTTTATTCAAATTGCTCATTCAAATAAAAATCACAGAAGAAGTCGATTGAATTATTCCTATTAATTCCTAAACAACTCTTTACACTGGAGTGCGATAGTTATTGCACGGACTTTTGTCGCGTATAATAACCAATAAATATTACCGCGTATAAAAACAGAAATGAAACGTAACCTGCAATTTATGTGTTAGTATATAACGTTCGGTAATATTTTATAAAAGTTTTATCGGACAGTGCGGGATATGCGAATATGAAGTTATCTCGAAGTGCAGTGTAAGAATAAAAGTGTCATGCATTGAATTGATAGGACCAATTTTCACGTCCGTGAAAACTTCCAATCAGAAATGTGGTGTATCACGCCTTAAGTAATCATGTTGTTCGGGAATCGTGCGCTACCGCAAGCAGTACGTTCCCGACGCTCGAAGGGAGCGGTTCAATATTAAGCATAAGTAATTTCGGAATAATAAAAGTAGAACAAGTTGCGATAATGATGTTTCGTTATTAACCCTGCCACCTCCCAAGACACTGCAATCTTGGCGACGAGGACGAGCGAACTCAGCAATCGAAAGTGCAGCTATAAAAGTGAAAAAAAAAAGAAAAAAAAAGTGGAAAGTGTATAGTTTCGCAAATTACGGCCGATGAAGAAAGAGATCTCGTGATATTTCGCAACGGGCATGGCGTCGGGAGCCAGCAGCGAAGAAGAAGAAAAAGAAATAACGATCCATAATATTGACTACACAAAAACATCGTGGATTTATAATCTCACGAAGGCACAGTTAATTACCTTACTATCGGACCTGAGTATAGAGTTCAACGATAACAGTGGAATCGAACAACTACGTAATATTTTGAAGCTACACGTACGCGACGTACAGCGTAAACGAGAAACGGAGCAAAACGAAACGAACACAGTCCCCCAAATAATCCAAACAATGACAGAGCATAAAGCATCAAGACTAGAGTTCACGTTAGGGAAAGACGACTGGGAAACATACATAGAGCGACTAGAGCTGTATTTCGTTGCAAACGACGTAAAAGCTGAAAAGCACGCGGCAGCTTTGTTGACAAAAATAAATCAGGAAACATACAGCTTGGTAAGAAACTTATGTGCACCAGCCAAACCAAGCACAAAATCTTATAACGAATTGGTCACGCTCATCTAAGGGCATTTAAATCCCAAACCGTCTGAAACAATGGAAAGATGCAAATTTCACCAGGCACAACAAGCAACAACGGAGTCAGTAGCAGAGTTTGCTGCAAGACTGAAGCGACTTTCATTACACTGCAACTTCACAGACGTAAACAACGCGGTGCGAGACCAAATCGTATGCGGGCTCAAGGATCATGGGACGAAGAAAGCTCTGTTCCAAGAAGAAAACCTAACATACGAAAAGGCATATAAAATTGCTACATAAATGGAAACGGCAGAAAAGGACGCAACGACAACAGATAAGTGGAAGGGGTCAGCAACGCCGAGCACGAGCACGACGGATTCGGTACAATGGACTCAACAGTCACAGCAGCAACGCCCTTACAACAATGTACGGGGATCATTCCGAGGTAGCAAGCAGTACTCGAGAGGAGCGGCGAGGAAAAAGTCCACAGACGATACCAACAGTCAAAACTCGGAGCAGCGGAAAATCACCTGCTACTGTTGTGGGAAAGACAATCACCTGGCAAGAGATTGTTTTCAACGCTACCAGACATGCAAAACATGCCACAGAAGAGGACATCTTACAACAATGTGCAGATCGAAGAAATCCGATGTCCAACATCTTGAAACAACGTCAACGCAAGAAACAGAGCAGAGGGGAAAAGAGTCTTCAGAGGAATCGTCAGAAGACTTCTTCTGACTAGAAAAAGACGACACCAGCATCAACCAAATAAGAGTCGGTAACGTAAATATTATAGAAAAGTGCACGAACGCGAGACCAATGTACATGAATGTTATTGTAAACGGAACGGCAGTAAAGATGGAAATAGATACAGGAACTTACGTATCGATAATGTCGGAAGAAACAAAAACGAATATTTCCCTAGTATACGAGTAGAAGCGTTGAATAGGCCGCTCACAGCATACGGTAAAGTACCATTGGAACACGTAGGTATTATGACAGGTCTAGAGGTCGAATTAGGGGAGAGAAGGGCAACGTTAAAAATGATAATAATGAAGGGATCGGGGCCGACGTTAATTGGAAGACAATGGTTACAGGCGTTAGCACTCTGGCCGTTACCTTTAAACGAAGCAATAAGCAATACGTTGAGCTGCTATAAAATGAATTTAAGTGACGTCACTAAAGAATTTCCGAAAAAGTTTCCAAAGTTATTCGGACCGGGAACAGGATTATATAACAAAGGTGCCCCAAAATTAACATTACGAAAGAATTCACAACCGAGAGCGCTCAAAGCAAGACACTTGCCTTTCGCACTGACAGAGAAAGTCGAAAACGAAATAAAAAGATTAGAAGCACTAAGTCACCTAAAAAAAGTAGACGTTAGCGATTGGGCGACTCCAATCGTACCGGTAATTAAGTCGAACGGAACAGTAAGAATTTGTGGAAATTTCAAGCTCACGGTAAACCCGTGCTTAGTAATGGACCGGCACCCATTGCCGTTGATAGACGAAATTTTTTTAGCGTTACAAAACGGCGAGAAATTTTCACAAATAGATCTACAACACGCGTATATGCAGATCCCGGTGGATGAGAAAAGTCAAGACTACCTTACAATAATTACGCATAAAGGATTGTACAAGTATACAAAAATGACAGAAGGGATCTCATCAGGGCCGGGAGATTTTCAGCGAAAAATAGAGCAATGTTTAGTGGGCATCAAGGGCGCGATACCTTACTTGGACAACATATTTTGTACCGGTACGAACGACGAGGGACACTTAGAAGTTCTCAACGCGATATTCACACGATTAGAAGAATCCGGTTTTAAAGTAAACATCAATAAATGCGACTTTTTCAAAGATCGATTAGATATTCTAGGATTCGTAATTGATAAAAATGGACTTCATAAGTCGGAAACAAAAGTCAAAGCAATGATAAACGCACCGACACCGAGAGATAAGAAACAATTAGAGTCATTCATTGGATTAATAACATATTATTCGAGATTCTTACCGAATAGGGCCGACAAACTAAAGCCCCTATACGAATGTGGCAAACAAACAGAATTCAAATGGGACGCCAAATGCGCAGCGGCATTTAAATGGGTAAAAATGGAGTTAGCATCGCCGAGGGTTCTGGCTCACTTCGACCCAGACGAGGAACTAGTTTTGGCCTGCGATGCATCAGCATACGGAATAGCAGCGATATTACCACATAGATATAAAGATAAATCTGAAAGACCAATAGCGTTTGCATTAAAAATAATCCCAGAATGCGAATTAAACCGAGCCATCATCGATAAGGAAGCCAGTGCGATAGTATTCGGATTCAAAAAATTCTATAATTACATCTTCGGTAAACAAATAATCTTACGGACTGATCATAAACCTCTGACTCATATTTTTGGCCCAAAACAAGAAATCCCACTCACAGTGGCTAGTCGTCTGCAGCGATGGGCATATTTTCTTTCAAGATTTTCATATACAATTGAATACATCAAAGCAGAAAAAAATACTAATTGCGACGCACTATCGAGGCTCCCTATCGATGACGTCACTCCAATTTTCGACAACGAGTTTACTACGATAAACTACGTCGAGGAAAGCGAAATGGTAGATGCGAAAACAATTGCGAAAGAGAGTAAAAGCGACAAATTGTTAAATAAAATTATGCGCTGCGTAAAAACAGGGTGGCCAAAGGTAGACGAGCTGAGTGAGAAAGAAAGAAATTGTCCCCGGTAACGTATCGAATTGAAACCGTATCTGGAAAAACCTGGAAACGACACGTTGATCAAATCGTGAGGTATCCAGAAGTGAACGCCAGCGCGGCGGGCGATACCACACCAGTCGACGATAATCCACCGACCGGACTACGACGTTCCGAACGGTTAAAGAACAATTAATGTAAGGCAAGAATTTAAGAGGGAAGAATTGTGGTGTATCACGCCTTAAGTAATCATGTGGTTCGGGAATCGTGCGCTACCGCAAGCAGTACATTCCCGACGCTCGAAGGGAGCGGTTCAATATTAAGCATAAGTAATTTCGGAATAATAAAAGTAGAACAAGTTGCGATAATGATGTTTCGTTATTAACCCTGCCACCTCCCAAGACACTGCACCCTCGTTCTTCCGTTTCCTCATTCACTCGTCCCCTCGTTCTCTCGTTTCTCGTTCTCTCGCTTCTCGTCCTCTCGGCTCCTCGTTCTCTCGCCCCCTCATTCTCTCATCCCCTCGTTCTTCCGTTTCCTCATTCACTCGTCCCCTCGTTCTCTCGTTTCTCGTTCTCTCGCTTCTCGTCCTCTCGGCTCCTCGTTCTCTCGCCCCCTCATTCTCTCATCCCCTCATTCACTCGTCCTCTCGTTTCTCGTTCTCTCTCCCTCTCGTTCTCTCGCCCCCTCATTCTCACGTTCTCGCGCCCCCTCGTTCTCGCACCTCCTCATTCTCTCATCCCCTCGTTCTTTCGTTTCCTCATTCACTCGTCCCCTCGATCTCTCGTTTCTCGTTCTCTCGTTTCTCGTTCTCTCGCCCCCTCGTTCTCTCGCCCCCTCATTCTCCCATACCCTTATTCACTCGGCCTTTTGGCCGCTCGTTCTCTCGCCGCTTCATTCTCTCATCCCCTCGTTCTTCCGTTTCCGATATAAATCGTCCCCTCGTTCTCTCGTTTCTCGTTCTCTCGCTTCTCGTCCTCACGGCTCCTCGTTCTCTCGCCCCCTCATTCTCTCATCCCCTCATTCACTCGTCCTCTCGTTTCTCGTTCTCTCGCTTCTCGTCCTCTCGGCCGCTCGTTCTCTCGCCCCCTCATTCTCTCATTGCCTCATTCACTCCTCCTCTTGGCCGCTCGTTCTCTCGCCCCCTCATTCTCTCATTCCCTCGTTCTTCCGTTTCCGCATTCACTTGTCCCCTCGTTCTCTCGTTTCTCGTTCTCTCGCTTCTCGTCCTCTCGGCTCCTCGTTCTCTCGCCCCCTCATTCTCTCATCCCCTCGTTCTCTCGTTTCTCGTTCTCTCGCTTCTCGTCCTCTCGGCCGCTCGTCCTCTCGGCCGCTCGTTCTCTCGCCCCCTCGTTCTCTCGCCCCCTCGTTCTCTCGTTCCCTCGTTCTGTCGTCCTTCCGTTCTTTTGTCACCCGTTCTCCCGTTCTTTCGTCTTCTCGTTTGCTCGTTCTCTCGCCCCCTCATTCTCTCATTTTCTCATCCCCTCGTTCTCTCGTCCCCTCGTTCTCTTCTTTTTCATTCTCTCGTTTCTCATTCTCTCGTTCTCTCGTTTCTCGTTCTCTCGTTTCTCGTTCTCTCGCTTCTCGTCCTCTCGGCCGCTCGTTCTCTCGCCCCCTCATTCTCACGTTCTCGCGCCCCCTCGTTCTCGCACCTCCTCATTCTCTCATCCCCTCGTTCTTTCGTTTCCTCATTCACTCGTCCCCTCGATCTCTCGTTTCTCGTTCTCTCGTTTCTCGTTCTCTCGTTTCTCGTTCTCTCGTTTCTCGTTCTCTCGTTTCTCGTTCTCTCGTTTCTCGTTCTCTCGTTTCTCGTTCTCTCGTTTCTCGTTCTCTCGTTTCTCGTTCTCTCGTTTCTCGTTCTCTCGTTTCTCATTCTCTCGTTTCTCGTTCTCTCGCCCCCTCGTTCTCTCATCCCCTCATTCACTTGTCCCCTCGTTCTCTCGTTTCTTGTTCTCTCGTCCTCTCGGCCGCTCGTTCTCTCGCCCCCTCATTCTCTCATCCCCTCATTCACTCGTCACCTCGCTCCCTCATTCTCTCGTTCTCTCGTCCCCTCGTTCTGTCGTTCCCTCGTTCTCTCGCCCCCTCACTCTCTCGTTCTCTCGTTCCCTCGTTCTGTCGTCCTTTCGTTCTTTTGTCACCCGTTCTCCCGTTATTTCGTCTTCTCGTTCGCTCGATCTCTTGCCCCCTCATTCTCTCATTCTCTCGTCCCCTCGCTCTTTCGTTTCCTCATTCACTCGTCCCCTCGTTCTCTCCTTTTTCGTTCTCTCGTTTCTCATCCTCTCGTTTTTCGTTCTCTCGCTTCTCGTCCTCTCGGCCGCTCGTTCTCTCGCCCCCTCGTTCTCTCGCCCCCTCATTCTCTCATCCCCTCATTCACTCGGCCTTTTGGCCGCTCGTTCTCTCGCCCCCTCATTCTCTCATCCCCTCGTTCTTCCGTTTCCGATATCAATCGTCCCCTCGTTCTCTCGTTTCTCGTTCTCTCGCTTCTCGTCCTCTCGGCTCCTCGTTCTCTCGCCCCCTCATTCTCTCATCCCCTCATTCACTCGTCCTCTCGTTTCTCGTTCTCTCGCTTCTCGTCCTCTCGGCCGCTCGTTCTCTCGCCCCCTCATTCTCTCATTGCCTCATTCACTCCTCCTCTTGGGCGCTCGTTCTCTCGCCCCCTCATTCTATCATTCCCTCGTTCTTCCGTTTCCGCATTCACTCGTCCCCTCGTTCTCTCGTTTCTCGTTCTCTCGCTTCTCGTCCTCTCGGCTCCTCGTTCTCTCGCCCCCTCATTCTCTCATCCCCTCGTTCTCTCGCTTCTCGTCCTCTCGGCCGCTCGTTCTCTCGCCCCCTCGTTCTCTCGTTCCCTCGTTCTGTCGTCCTTCCGTTCTTTTGTCACCCGTTCTCCCGTTCTTTCGTCTTCTCGTTTGCTCGTTCTCTCGCCCCCTCATTCTCTCATTTTCTCGTCCCCTCGTTCTTTCGTTTTCTCGATCTCTCCTTTTACGTTCCCTCGTTTCTCATTTTCTCGTTTCTCGTTCTCTCGTTTCTCGTTCTCTCGCTTCTCGTCCTCTCGGCCGCTCGTTCTCTCGCTTCTCGTCCTCTCGGCCGCTCGTTCTCTCGCCCCTTCATTCTCTCATCGCCTCATTCAGTCGTCCTCTTGGCCGCTCGTTCTCTCGCCCCCTCATTCTCTCATCCCCTCGTTCTTCCGTTTCCTCATTCACTCATCCCCTCGTTCTCTCGTTTCTCGTTCTCTCGCTTTTCGTCCTCTCGGCTCCTCGTTCTCTCGCCCCCTCATTATCTCATTCCCTCATTCACTCGTCCTCTCGTTTCTCGTTCTCTCTTCCTCTCGTTCTCTCGCCCCCTCGTTCTCTCGCCCCCTCATTCTCTCATCCCCTCATTCACTCGGCCTTTTGGCCGCTCGTTCTCTCGCCGCTTCATTCTCTCATCCCCTCGTTCTTCCGTTTCCGATATCAATCGTCCCCTCGTTCTCTCGTTTCTCGTTCTCTCGCTTCTCGTCCTCTCGGCTCCTCGTTCTCTCGCCCCCTCATTCTCTCATCCCCTCATTCACTCGTCCTCTCGTTTCTCGTTCTCTCGCTTCTCGTCCTCTCGCCCCATCATTCTCTCATTGCCTCATTCACTCCTCCTCTTGGCCGCTCGTTCTCTCGCCCCCTCATTCTATCATTCCCTCGTTCTTCCGTTTCCGCATTCACTCGTCCCCTCGTTCTCTCGTTTCTCGTTCTCTCGCTTCTCGTCCTCTCGGCTCCTCGTTCTCTCGCCCCCTCATTCTCTCATCCCCTCGTTCTCTCGTTTCTCGTTCTCTCGCTTCTCGTCCTCTCGGCCGCTCGTCCTCTCGGCCGCTCGTTCTCTCGCCCCCTCGTTCTCTCGCCCCCTCGTTCTCTCGTTCCCTCGTTTTGTCGTCCTTCCGTTCTGTTGTCACCCGT
>JBBLXU010000501.1:0-16743 GCA_037893425.1 Campoplex nolae
TTATAATAAAATGAGCATCATAACCTGACAAATTGTGAAAAACTATGGGGATGAAAAAAGACTTTTGATAGTTCAAATTACAGTCCTGGTGAGCTGGACCTCTGAAGAACACGTCTAATGTACATGTACATCATGTATGTTTGTTCGTGGAGATAAATTACAAGTTCGTCGGTTCACACTTTTCCCTTACTTTTTTCTTTATTTTAATTATTGACATTATGACGAGAATCATGATTAGTTATGTTGTGACTATGGTGGTTTCGCGTCATTATGTAAAAAATAAGAAATAAAAAACTTCCACCTTTTTGTCCATGCGGACGATCCGAAAATAAAAAGTAAAGAAGAGGAAAAAAACGTGAACCCCATAAGAGCATAACGAGTTTAAAAATAAAAGTGAACCAATAAAAAAAAAATAGATAAAAATCAATTGAAGTAATAAATCAATGGGATAAATAAAGATAAATAAGAACTAAAATGAGTAATCGAAAAAAAAGATCCTTGCAAGGAATCGAACCCGCACTGACTGGTTATCAGTCTAACGCTTTGCCATCACGCCACGTGTGGTAACTGTCTTTAAGATCCTTTATTGTGTCAAAAGGTATGTATACCCGTTTGACATGTAGAGACATTTGGTCAATTTTTTATTGCCTAAGCAATTGTTTGAGCTTGAAAGAGCTATCCATTTATTTGGGATGCTTCAGCTGACGTAACATATGACGTACTCAGTTCAAGAATGTTGGAATGTACCAAAAGTACCAAAAAAATGAAAATGTACCAAATATTTTAACGTCGTACCAGCGTACCAACAAGCTTCGAAAGTACCACAATTGGTACAAATGTACCGAAGCGGCAACACTGCGGCTCAAAAAATTAGAATCGTCTCCCCAATAAAATCCTAAAAAACGCAGGGGCAGCGCTCGAGGTAAGCCGCTCATGGGAAAGTCCCGGCTTGAGAAGGGCTCGAGCTACCATACCGGCAACAAGAGTTATTTTTCACAAAAAGAGAAAGAGCATCCCGCTACGCTACACATAAAAAGTCGGTACTCATAAATTAACATAAGCAGTGCGTGAGGCGCGCTGCAACAATGTTTCTAGCGTTGCCGAATTTGAAATGACTCGCGAGTAATAAGGTGCAATGCGAGATCCTTCAAAATTATAATAAATTCAATTAACGTATTGCCTGGACGGACCGCGCAATGTCCGTATGATTATGGTGCAACAGTAGTTTAATAAAATTGACTTCTTAATTCACTTCAAATTAAATTATTTAAAGAATTATCAAAGAAACTCAATTAGTGCAATTTAAACCTACTTAATAATCACCAAGGCTATGCTCAAGTTCTCAGTCGCAGAATTCTAGCTCAATTGACAGGGCTTTGAAAGGAACTTGAGACGTACTCACGTATACTTGGATGAATTTAGGTTGGAGCCGTGCTCAGTTGCAACAGTTGATCATTTGTAGTTTCCAAAATTTGTAGACAGAATAATCATTTGTCCTCGATGCGCGCCCTTAAATAATATTCCGCGGCGTTAGGGGAAATTCTCTTCCTGTAGTTTCTTATTTGACGTCGAAGAGGGGTTCACGTAGCCCGTGGAGGCACCGCGTGAGTCAAGTTAGGAAGATTTTAGTTTAAGCAGGGAGTAGTCTATAATCAAGACATCAGGCGGCCAGAGGATCAAGGAGCTTTCGTATAGGGTCGAACTATTGGTGCGAGAGAGACGGAACTAGGAAGGCCGCTCTTGTCGCGTGTTTCGAAGGAGGTGTGGCTTTAGGCGGCTCGCGGGTCGACGATATCGCCCGTCGATAGACGTTAGGATTGTTTGAAAGATCTGGTGATCGATGGGTGTGACGAAAGGTTGGACCTCGGGATCACGCGCGCACGCCAGCGAGACATATATCAAGTGTCGCTATGTCTCTTCATCTCACCTGTGACGGTCGCTCTCCGAGTGTCCCGTTACAGACGCGAAATGAGAGATACCAGAAAATGAAAAAAAAAATGGAAATACGCGAAGGATCAACTCGGTGACTTTGGTTATGAAACACTCATCAAGAGACTCGGTAGAGTCTCGGGACAAGTACATTGACAGCCCTGTCGTCTGCTGGCCCGAGGCTCGCCGAGACTATACTTTCTCTGAATAAAACGATTCGCGATGGTGGGGGTAAAATTGGCTTGTCATTTCGTTCAATTACTGAGCTCAAGAGTCATTTGATGCTTTGAAAATTGAACTGGGGACTAATTAAGAAATTCTCTTTCGATTGAGCCCAAAACCAGCATAATTTATGGCGTAATTGCTGAGAAAAAACTTTGCACGGGCTTAAGATTTTGCAAAAGTTACTAACACATAAAAGATTTGACGTGTCTGTATACAACCCATCAAAGGCCTCTTGATGCCAGCTATAACCCATTTTCATGAAAGCCGGTGTCCTAGAGCGGTCTTGGCGACAAAAGCAACAATCACGAATGGTCACAACTGATCTCTCCCGTGTATCGACACAGCAGAAAGCTGCACACATGCAACTTTCTAACACGAAAATGGTAGAAAAATACCTCCAATTTACGGAGGTATTTTTGAATCAAGCAGTATATATATATTTTTAAAGTGGGACCGGGGTCTCATAAACAGTGCGGGATGTGCGAGTTTGATGTTATTCCGAAGTTCAGTGTAAGAACGAGTGTTAAGCTTTAATTTATAGGATAAAATTATACCTCTGTGAAAAATATTCATAAAGTGTTTTCATTATCCAGCCGCGAGAAATATAAGTTAACCTATAACTTGGAGTCAGAAATTCCATTTCGAGAACACCCAACTATTGTATATATGTATTGATTTATTGATGGATTCGAATAAAAAATCAAAATGAATGTGTGCTGATTAGATTTATTGTGTCATCATTATCTACTGAGCTGTCATATTTTTCTTTATTCAATTTGGTCGTGCCCTTTGGTCCATTTATTTCCTCATCGACACACAGTGTATCAATACCAAGTTTCACCAGTTTGTTGGAAAATATGTTTGCTGTGCATTTATGTTTCTTTGCTTTTACTGTGGCGACATGAGTTGAAAGATTTGTTACAAAAAGTCTTTAGTTGCTCGTTAACTGACTTTCTCTTTTTCTGATAGTATCAAAATTGGTATCGGTGAGATGCAGCGAGCACCTACAAAGTTTCACGACTTTATGAAGCGGTGACGTGTACTCTGAGTCTTTCCACTTTCCATCTCTTATAATAGCATTATTGGTTGATGAATTCGTAACAAAGTCTTTGGCTGCTTACTTTTCGATGCGCTCAAAATTTTGTCTGCGAATAGCCACGGAAACAACAAAAATTACTGAATTTCGTTGGACCCAATGTGCACAATATTCATTAACTTTCCTTTTCTACATGTGTCATAATGAATTTAAAAAGAATATTACAGGAAGTCATCGGGTACTTTTTCTTCAGTAGGATCAAAATTTGTATCATTGGTATGCAGCGAACACCTATAAACTCTGGAATTTCTGTGAAGCGACATGTGTACCAAGTATTTCCACTCTTCGGCTCCACCTGTGACATATGAATTGGAAAACTTGTTATAAAAGTCTTCAGCGGCTTGTTTTTGAACAGCTAGGATCGAAATTGATGTCTTTGAAACCTCTTCGATGCCTGAAAAAGTTTTGAATTCTGTTGGACTTGAATTACGCTGTGTTTTTTTGCTTTCCTTCTTTAGTACTGGCATAATGAATTTAAAAAAGTTGTTTCAAATGCTTCTCTGCTGTTTTTATTCTATTGATATCAAAAATTAGATAATTGGAATGCAGCGGACACCTGCAAGCTTTGGAAGTTTTTTGCAGTGACATGTGTGCTAAGTATTTCCTCTTTTCAGATTTGAGTGTGGTGATAAGAGTTTGGAAAATTATTATAAAAAGTCATGGGAGGCACATTTTTGGATAGGATGAAAATTTCTGGCTTGGAAACGGAATGGATAGATAAAAAAATTTCCAATTTCCTTAGACTGAAGTGCGTTATGTCAAAAATACTTACAACTTTTGGAAACTTTATAAAGAGCCATATGAGTCATGGATGTTCCGTCGCCGGAATGCAATAAATGCATCCCAATTTTCTGAATTTTGCTGGGGCTGAAGTGCACTATGTTCGTTTTTTTCATTTTTCATGAAAAATTCTGTCATCGGAATCAGGGTTGCAAAATTTGTAATAAAAATGTAATGCATTACTCATTACTTTTTGTATTTGTAATGGAAATAAAATCCATCACACATTACATTGAATTTTGTAATGTCAAAAAATTTCATCACTCATTACATTGAATTTCGTAATGGAAAAAAATTCCATCACTCATCACATTGAATTATGTAATGGAAAACAATTCCATCACTCATTACATTGAATTTTGTAATGGAAAACAATTCCATCACTCCTCACATTGAATTATGTAATGGAAAACAATTCCATCACTCATTACATTGAATTTTGTAATGGAAAACAGTTCCATCACTCATCACATTGAATTTTGAAATGGAAAAAAATTCTATTACTCATCACATTGAATTTTGTAATGGAAAAAAAATTCCATTAGTCGTCATATTGAATTTTGTAATGGAAAAAAATTCCATCGCTCATCACATTTTATGTTGTAAGTAGAAAAAAATTGTTTTCAAAAAACGAAAGATCTCTTGACTTCAAAATATCATATTTAAAAAAACTTGTATAAAAAAAAAAAAAAACAAGAAAATAATCATAAAAAAACTCCCTCAGGGTATCGTTTTTCTGGTCTGAAAATATTTATTAATGAATAATTGAACGATGATTATGGCAGCTGCGATATGGAATTGTTGGGATGTTGGGAGACGTTTTCTAGAGTATGCACAAGAAACGCAGGAAACGTCTCCCAACATCCCAACAATTCCATACCAACTGCCATAATTATCGTTCAATTATTCATTCATGAATATTTTCAGATCAGAAAAACGAAATCCTGAGGGAGTTTTTTTATGATTATTTTCTTGTTTTTTTTTTTTTCATACAATTTTTTTTAAATATGACATTTTGAAGTCAAGAGATTTTTCGTTTTTTGAAAACAATTTTTTCAAGCTATACGATTTCATCAGTCGGGAGTCTTTTTATGTTTTTCAAAACATTTTTTTACTTCACACTTTTCAAAGTTTATGGCTATTTTCTAATCCAAAATGTTTGCATTATTTTTTTTATATTTACTTCCAGTATTCACTGCCAGTGCTGCTAGTAAATGGTAAAATAAGAAAATAAATACAAAACAGCGAGCTCGGGTCAGCAGACGACAGGGCTGTCAATGTACTTGTCCCGAGACTCTACCGAGTCTTTTGATAAAAAATATTACCTTGGCTTGTTTCCAGAGTAATTGGGATTTTTTTCCTGCAATTTTATTTTTTGTTCTCCTTTTGAGACGGAAGAGCATGGAAGAATCTCGATTTTGAAGCGAGATATGAATTTCGGCTTGTAACATCCAATTTCAGGATAAAAACTAGTTTTTTTTTCACGAAATTGTAAATGAAAAAACATTACCTTGGCTTGTCTCGAAGGCGATTACGAGTTTTTTCCGGCAATTTTAGTTTCTTGTGCCCCTTTGAGACGGAAAAGCATGAAAGAATCTTGATTTTTAGGCGAGATATGAATTTCGTCTTGTAACATCCAATTTCAGGATAAAAACTCGTTTTTCCACTAAATTGGAAGTAAAAAAACATTACCTTGGTTTTTCTCTCAGGCAACGAGGGTTTTTTTTTTTGCAACTGCAATATCTTTTGCCCCTTCGAGACGGAAAAGCATGGGAGAATCTCGATTTTTAGGCGAGATATTCGTTTCGGCTTATAACATCCAATTTCAAGATAAAAACTCGTTTTTTCACGAAACTATAAAAAAAAAATATAATAATTTCACTTTTTATCAAAAACGAGGTAAAGTCTTGATATTCTTCATTACCTTTGAAGGAATATCATGAGAATAAGAGGTGTAAATTTTTCTCATATTCTCATTGAATGTGAGAGAGTTATAGCAGTACTTTAAGGGTACTTCGAAACAACATATTAGACAATGCGGACAAATTTGAACCAGAATCCTCCCTTAGAAATTAAAATGAGTTATCAAAACAATCGAATAAGAACAGCTGTATCAGTTGCATTAGTCTTGCACAAATCTCAATGCAATCAGAACCATAGCGACCATGGAAGGAACTTATTGAACACAAAAAATGTTTCAATTTATTATGCCGAATCGAAGCCAAACATGGAGCAGATGTATGGAAACTTTGCACATGTCGCTTTACAAAATTTTCAAAGTTCATATCCATCTGCTGCATTCCGATGATACATAGTTCAATACTTTCAGAAAAAGAACCCCCGAAGATTTACTGAAACAGATTTTTTAGATCTTTTTGCCAAAATAGAATTCGAAGTGTGAAAGAACATAATGTTCACTGGATCTAACAAAATTGAAAACATTTCTATGTATTCATCGTGTTCTGAAGCCAGAAATTTGTATTCCATCCAAAAATGTGCTTCTGATGACTTTATGTCGCTTCATGAAATTCTCAAAAGTTTCAAAAGTATTCGTTGCATTCCGATCAGGGTTGTAAGTAATGCATTACCATCTTCATTACTCATCATGTTGAATTTTGTAATGGAAAACAATTCCATCACTCATGACATTGAATTTTGTAATGGAAAAAAATTCCATTACTCATCACATTGAATTTTGTAATGGAATAAAATTCCATCACCCGTCACATTTTATGTTGTAAGTAAGAAGTAAAAGTAATCGTTTTTACCGCGGGTCCAGCAAACCCTATTGTAGTAATCCATTACTTGGTCATCAGTCGCAGTAGTCCCTATACCCAATGGTAGTAACGACGTGTTACTCGGCTACCAGTAGGTGTAACGCAGTCTGCCCCGGATCAAAATGACCCAATGGTAGTAACGACGTGTTACTCGACTACCAATAAGTGCAACGCTGTTTGACCCTAGTCATAATGACCCAATGGCAGTACTGACGTATCACTTGGCTACCAGTACGTGTAACGCTGTTCGCAACTGGTCAAAATGTCCCAATGGTAGTAACAGTGTGTTATTTGGCTACCAGTAGGTTTAACGCTGTTTACACCGGGTCAAAATGACCCGATCGTAGTAACCACATGGTATTCGGACAGCAGCAGGTGTAACACAGTTTGCCCTGGGTCAAAATGACCCGAAAGTGGTAGCCACGTGATACTTGGATAACAGAAGGGGTAGCGGTGTTTACTTTGGGTCAAATAGATCCCATGGTAGTAACAACGTGTTACTCGGCGGCTAGTGGGTGTAACGCAGTTTGCTCTGGGTCAAAATGACCCAATGACAGTATCGACGTATCTCTCGGTTACCGGTAAATTTAGCGCTGTTTTTCCTGGGTCAAAACGACTCAACAGCAAAAATAACGTATTATTCGGCTACCGGTCGATACAACTCTGTTTGCCCTCGGTCAAAATGACCCAATGGTAGTAACGACGCGATATTCAGCTACCGGTCGGTGTAACGCAGTTTTCCCAAGGTGAATATGACTTCATGGTAGTAACGACGTGTTACTCGGCTACCAGTAGGTGCAACGCTGTTTGACCTGGGTCGAAATGACCCTATGGCAGTACTGACGTGTCACTTGGCTACCAGCACGTGTTACGCTATTCGCACCGGGTCAAAATGACCCAATGATAGTTACGACGTGTAACTCGGCTACCAGTGTACCAGTAGGTACAAAGCTGTTTGCCCGGGTCAAAATGACCCGAAAATGGTAGCCACGTGATAGTTGGATAACAGAAGGGGTAGCGGTGTTTGCTCTGGGTCAAATGGATCCCATGGTAGTAACAACGTGTTACTCGGCGGCTAGTGGGTGTAACGCAGTTTGCTCTGGGTCAAAATGACCCAATGACAATATCTCGGCTACCGGTAGATGCAGCGCTGTTTTTCTAGGGTCAAAATTACCCAACGGCAATAATAACGTATTATTCGGCTACCGGTAGATACAACTCAGTTTGCCCTGGGTCAAAATGACCCAATGGTAGTAACGACGTGTCTCTTGGCTACCAGTACGTGTTACGCTATTCGCACCGGGTCAGAATGACCCAATGATAGTGACGACGTGTAACTCGGCTACCAGTACGTGTTATGCTTTTCGCACCGGGCCAGTATGACCTAATGATAGTTACGGCGTGTAACTTGGCTACCAGAAGTTGCAACGCTGTTTGCGCGGGTTAAAATGACCCGAAAGTGGTAATCACGTGATAATTGGATAACATAAGGGGTAGTGGTGTTAGGTCTGGGTTAAATGGATCCCATGGTAGTAACAACGTGTCACTCGGCGGCTAGTGGGTGTAACGCAGTTTGCTCTGGGTCAAAATGACCCAATGACAGTAACGACGTATCTCTCGGTTACTGGTAGATGCAGCACTGTTTTTCCTGGGTCAAAACGACCCAACAGCAATAATAACGTACTATTCGGCTACCGGTCGATACAACTCTGTTTGCCCTCGGTCAAAATGACCCAATGGTGGTAACGACGCGATATTCAGCTACCGGTCGGTGTAACGCAGTTTTCCCAAGGTGAATATGAC
Source organism: Campoplex nolae (assembly GCA_037893425.1). Classification (NCBI taxonomy): domain Eukaryota; kingdom Metazoa; phylum Arthropoda; class Insecta; order Hymenoptera; family Ichneumonidae; genus Campoplex; species Campoplex nolae. The sequence continues at coordinate 8,611 of JBBLXU010000501.1, forward strand.
TTCATGGTAGTAACGACGTGTTACTCGGCTACCAGTAGGTGCAACGCTGTTTGACCTGGGTCGAAATGACCCTATGGCAGTACTGACGTGTCACTTGGCTACCAGCACGTGTTACGCTATTCGCACCGGGTCAAAATGACCCAATGATAGTTACGACGTGTAACTCGGCTACCAGTGTACCAGTAGGTACAAAGCTGTTTGCCCGGGTCAAAATGACCCGAAAATGGTAATCACGTGATAATTGGATAACATAAGGGGTAGTGGTGTTAGGTCTGGGTTAAATGGATCCCATGGTAGTAACAACGTGTCACTCGGCGGCTAGTGGGTGTAACGCAGTTTGCTCTGGGTCAAAATGACCCAATGACAGTAACGACGTATCTCTCGGTTACTGGTAGATGCAGCGCTGTTTTTCCTGGGTCAAAACGACCCAACAGCAATAATAACGTACTATTCGGCTACCGGTCGATACAACTCTGTTTGCCCTCGGTCAAAATGACCCAATGGTGGTAACGACGCGATATTTAGCTACCGGTCGGTGTAACGCAGTTTTCCTTAGGTGAATATGACTTCATGGTAGTAACGACGTGTTACTCGGCTACCAGTAGGTGCAACGCTGTTTGACCTGGGTGAAAATGACCATATGGCAGTACTGACGTGTCACTGGGCTACCAGTACGTGTTACGCTGTTCGCACCGGGTCAAAATGACCCAATGATAGTTACGACGTGTAACTCGGCTACCAGTACGTACAGAGCTGTTTGCCCGGGTCAAAATGACCCGAAAGTGGTAATCACGTGATAGTTGGATAACAGAAGGGGTAGCGGTGTTTGCTCTGGGTCAAATGGATCCCATGGTAGTAACAACGTGTCACTCGGCAGGTAGTGGGTGTAACGCAGTTAGCTCTGAGTCAAAATGACCCAATGGCAATAACGACGTATCTCTCGGCTACCAGTAGATGCAGCGCTGTTTTTCCCGGGTCAAAATGAACCAACGGCAATAATTACGTATTATTCGGCTACCGGTAGATGCAACTCTGTTCGCCCTGCGTCGAAATGACCCAATGGTAGTAACGACTCGATACTCACCTACCGGTCGGTGTAACACAGTATTCCTAAGTGAATATGACCTAAAGGTAGTAGGTTTGTGTTGCTCGAAAAAGTAGGAATGTTTTATAAAAAGTTCGTGTTCTACGAAAAAAGAAGAGACAACAATCATAATGTGGGTACATCTAACATATTCTTTAATATATCAGGTATCAAGGCATAATATAAAAATAAGAACACCTTATCGCTCAGTCAGTCAGAGAACTGAAAAGAACTGATTATCAGAAGGGCTGTGTACCACCTTTCATACTTGTAAATTCCCATGCTGTCACTGTTTGCAAACCAGAAGACTCAATTTTAGTCTCGAACCCCCTCTCTGCCCACGTTCATTCCGATTCTCGCTTCTCATTCGTCAAACGCCCCCCCCCTCCCATATCTCTTATTCATGCATCTTCATTCGCACGCCACCATTCCTATTTATTCGCCTCCGTTCTGCAAAAATGCGTTTTCATGAGTTTCAGCCTTAATTGTGCGAAAGTTGTCCGTAGTCGTGTCGCGATTAGTATTTCGAAACACCTGTTGGATAAAAAATGCGCGAAAATGTCGAAACGAGCGTTTCGTTTCAATCTATTCCGCCATTTCGTTATTTGTTTCCGTAATGAAACTCTTCTAATTGTTTCCGGAACTTTTAAAATATCCACGGCAATTCGTTTTTTTTTTTGGAAAAACACTATCTTATATTCTCCAATTCTCGGTCATTAAGAGGATGGATCAGTCGGCATCGAATGTTCGAACGGAAATATTGTACACATCGTTCAACCAATTGCCATAAAAATCGAACTGAGTACCCAGTGGTATGACACAAAGGGCCTGACAGAGCAATGTTTCGAAATTCAAAAAAAAAATTGATTCTTTGTTACCATCGTAGTAATCATACGAATACTCCAAAAATAATGAAGATATCAAAATTGAGGCCTGTCGAGCCTTGTTTGAGCCTTATTGCATCGAAATCCATGCTGAATTGACGTTGAATTTCCATTTTGAAATTATTCTCAAAAAAGTTATCGACAACATACAGAGTTCGTCAAATTTTAGTTCACCAAAATTCCGCCTCCTGGTGCAAACATCAATTTCTTAACTATCGATCATTTTGCTTCCACGAGTTTCACTTCAATTGTTTGACAATCGGCATACGGAGCTCGTGCAGCCTCATACATCATTGAGATTTTTGCTGGAAGAGAAAACAAAGTTTCATCTGCGTTGTGTATATCTGTGAAAAGTGTTGTGTTGTACGAAATAAATTTCGATTCTGTCTCGAGAGAGAGAATGACAATGGCAGTATACATTGAATATATTGTTTACGCATCACCCCCCTTTTTCGGAATTTAAGCGTGTTGACACACGCTAACACACATGCACGCGCACCAAAGTCATTGCGGGCTTGCTTTTTTCGGCCAGTGCGCGTAATATTAGCAAACACGCGAAAAAGGACCGATCTTACGTGTAAGAAATATCAATTTTTTATTGACTCCTACCGCTTTTTGAAGCGAGAACCCGACTGTTTTTATCGATGGAGAGTTCAGCTTCCATTGAAATGCCCAACGATAAAAATCGTTGGAGACGTACGGAAGAACGATCGTTTTTTCGTATAAACAATACATACATTTTTTATTGATTCCGATCGCTTTTTCAAGCGAGAACCCAGTGGTTTTTATCGCTGAAGAATCCAGTTCACATTGAACTGCACAACGATAAAAATCGTTGGAGACGTACGAAAGAACGATCGTTCTTTGAACGATCATTGAACTGCATCGTGCATGGAACTGCATCAGGTTTCTCCTGGGCACCTTATGCGTTGAAACCTGATAGAAGTAGCGCACCACGACATCTGGTAGTAGTCTGCGGTTGCTCCTTGCGATCTCTGCAGTACCGCCAAGCATGTGGGACAGCGGTGGAGTGTTTCGTCGACTGATCCATCCTCTTAGACTCGGTGTAAACATCATTTCACCTTCTGGTAGCGGAATAACAGATTGTTACTATCATTGTGTCTTTTTGACCCAGAGCAAACAGCGCTACATCCAGTGGTAGCCAAGTGACACGTCGTAACGACCATTGGGTCCTTTCGACCCGGTGCGATCAACGTTACACATACTAGTAGTCGAATCACAAGTTGTTACTACCATTGGGTCATTCTGGCCTAAGGCAAACAGCGTTGCACTCACTGGTAGCCGAATTTCACGTCGTTACCACCATTGGGTCATTCTGACCCAGTGCATACAGCGTTACATCTGCTGCTTTCCGAGTACCACATGGTTACCATCAGCGGGTAATTTTGACCCGGGAAAAACAGCGCTGCATCTACTGGTAGCCAAGAGATACGTCATTATTGCCATTGGGTCATTTTAACCCAGAGCAAACTGCGTTACACCCACTTACCACCGAGTAACACGTTGTTACTACCATGGGATCCATTTGACCCAGAGCAAGCACCGCTACCCCTTCTGTTATCCAAGTATCACGTGGTTACCACTTTCGGGTCATTTCGACCCGACTTTTGATCCGGGTCATACAGCGTTTCACCTACTGGTAGTCGAGTAATACCTGAGCTGAAAGAACTACTGCGACTGATGACCAAGTAATGCATTACTACAATAGGGTCTGCTTGACCCGTGGTAAAAACGATTACTTCTATTTTTACTCCCGACTGCCCGCAGGGCAAAAAGACGGGAGTTACGCGTTTCACTGCGATCAGCTGATAGGGGGGATTTCTTTGTAGCAACTTTTCTCGGAAATGGTCACACTTTTCTTGGCAAATTTTTGCTTGTGTTTTCTATATATTACGGACAGTGTTCTTAGACATAGTTTGAGAAAATCTATGGTGAACTCGCTTAGAAAACTAATATTGACGTTCAACCGATCTGGCAAATATTTTTTTCAATTAAGGCCCACGAAAATTTTCAAACGGGTGCATGTTTTACAAGAACCAAGAAAAAAACTATTTAAATTAACTTATACTAAAACGTTGGTGATCTGAGAGTAATTTTTTTTTTTTAATAAGAGTCTGGTGTATATTTCCTGCATTATACCGTATCCTGCTATTCTTTCCTACATTCTCCTGATTTCAGCAATTATCGCGTTTGCATGTAGAATCTATTGTCGGAAATAAAGAGGAAGAGAAAATAGTCGACGAAGTCACAAATACAGCGATTTCTGTAGCTGAAATTCGTGGCGATGATGATGATAAACAGCATTCTCATATTGTAGTCACAAACCGAACTGATTCCTTATTAGATTCTGCAGATTTTTCTGACCCTGGTCTGTGGCCAACAAGGAATTCGGAAATGATTGATTTTATTTTACGAAATCCGTTGAAGCAACAGGATCCGAGAATGAATAATTTCACGGCTTCAAAACGTGTTTATGGGTCTAAAACAAGATATTGTACTGAACAAATATTTTTTCAAAGAACACCAAATGGTGAAATGCATCGACGAGAATGGCTAGCATATTCCCTCTCGAAAGGTTGCATATATTGCATACCTTGCAAACTTTTCTCAACATCAGTAAATGCGTTTACAGAAGGCTTCAACGACTGGAAGAATGATGTGCGAATAGCCGAGCACGAGAGAAGTCTTGGTCATCGGGAAAATACTCGAAAGTTTGTGATGCGAGGAAATATATTGGGAAAGATTGACAGCAAGTTCCATATGCAATACATTCAAGAATGCAATTACTGGCGACAAGTACTAACTCGCGTTATAGTTGCGATAAAGTTTCTTGCATCCCGAGTCTTAGCTTTTCGAGGAAAAGTCGAGAAATTTGGATCGATCAGCAATGGCAATTATTTGGGTAATCTCGAATTGATGGCTCGAAACGATCCGTTTCTCCAAAATCATATTAATCGATTCGGAAATCCAGGAAAAGGAAATGTATCCTATTTTTCTAAGGATATTTGTGAAGAGTTTATTGCGATGATATACGATGATCTTCTCAAAAAATTGATCTTGGAAGTAAAAGCTTTTAATTATTACGCAATAAGTGTAGATTCGACTCCCGATATTTTGCATTCGGATCAGTTAACCTTCATTATCCGGTACGTATGCAAGAACGGAGAGCCCACAGAACGTTCCTTGCAATTTATACCTATTGAAGGTCACAGCGCTACTGTGATAGAGCAGGCGACTATGCAGGTCTTGTTCGATAAAGATATTGACATAATTGATTGCCGTGGACAATCATACGACAATGCCAGCAATATGTCGGGATGTTACAGTGGGGTACAAGCCAAAATTATCGAACGTAATCCTCTGGCGATTTACGTCCCGGGCGCAGCGCATTCCCTCAATTTAGTGGGTCAAGCAGCTGCTGAATGCTGTTCGAGAGCAACCAGATTTTTCATGTTCATGCAACACGTCTACACGTTCCTGAGTGCATCTACATCCGGGTGGGCACGAATAAAATCGAAGGTCGAGAATCAGCCTGGAATGCTCTTACCAAAAAGTTTGTCCGGTACACGATGGTCAGCTAGAGCGGAAGCGTGTCGAGCACTTGTGAAATCGTGGGAGAGTTTGCGAGACGCTCTCAACGATATTGTAGAAAATGGCTCGGAAAAGCCATCCACAAAAGCCGAAGCCGAAGGATTGTCACAACAATTTGAGTTGCTTGAGACCGCTATAATGGCTGTGACTTGGAGCGATATCTTGGAGCGTTTTGAAAAAACAAATAAAAGTCTTCAACGCGTTAACATCGATTTGACAATAGTCGTACAATTGTATGATGCGCTCTAAGCATATGTTGTCGGTTTACGTGATCGTTTCGACCACTATGAAGAGAAAGCAAAAGAGCTATCTCAATGCAACGAATATGCGCATGAAAATCGGCGAAGCAGAAGAAAGACCGTTCGGTTCGACGAGATAAACGATAATAAAGCTATATTTGACGGAAAGCAAAATATGCGTATAAATACATATCTCGTCATAGTCGATCGATTGTCAGGTGAATTAGAGAGAAGAAGTGTGGCATACAAAAATGCTAACGCTCGCTTTGGCTTTCTCAGCCGTTTGCCGTTACTTACGGATGCCGATATTATTACACAGTGCGAAAATTTACAGATGATATACTCCACCGATTTCAATAACGATTTTGGAGAAGAATGTTTGCATTTCCGGAAGTTTATACAGGAAATAGAATTGACGGACGATGACAAGAAAATTCGAAAATTTTTAATGATCATTCGCGAGAAGAGTATTGTTGGGACATTCCCAAATATGGATATCGTTTTTCGAATGTATCTTACTGTTTTCTCGAGTAACGCTACCGGGGAATGTTCCTTTTCGACGTTGAAAAGGGTTAAAACTTATTTACGGAATACGATGGGTCAGAACCGTCTCTCTAGTCTTCCCTTTTTATCTGCGAACGCCGAACTTGTTGATATGGCAGAGACCGATGCAATTATCGAAAAATTTGCAAGCTTAAAAGCAAGAAAGCGACCGATTTAATCCTTAATATATACTATACACATATATATATTAGGGTGGTCCTTAAAAAGGTCATATTTTTTTTTACTCTCCCAGAAGCTTAAACGCTTTCTTAGCATAAAAAAAAATACTCACCAAATTTCAGCTCTTTATCTCAATCCTAAGTCGACCCCCACGAGTGTCAAAATTTTCCATTTAAATAACACAGAAGTTTTTCGATTTCATGTTCATCTATCCAAACCTCGGCTTCATCTTATGTTTCTATTTTGTAATTACGCTCGATTTGTAGATAATTTAATACTCTCCAAAGTTGCTTGAACCATTTTTATTATCACTCCCATTGTTTTGAAGGTGTAAGTCTTTAAAGTCATATTTGTTAAGAAAATTTACCTTTTTTCGCTAATAATTGGTCAACGATTGAATTTACAACAAAAAATGAGAAAATAAATTTTGTAGGAAATTTAATTTTATGCAAAAATTTTTCGATTTGACGTCAATTTTGAAATTGACGTTTTATATTTTCAGTTCAAATAAAGTAAAAGTCGCTGAACAGCAAGTTTACTTCATAACCCCATTTTTTAATGATTCTCTTAATAATCGATTATTCAATTATAAATAAGAAGTGATAAGAAAATAACATCTGATATAAAAATACAGTACTAGGTAAAAAATTCACCATATATTTTTTGTATATATCCTTCAGTTTTTATATTTAAATTTGTTTATCGCTGTTAGATAATAATTGATCAAGACAGCTCAAAGCGTTTTTTTTGTAGGTTAAGTCACTCATAAAAACCCTACACTGATGGAAAAATACGAAAATATTCCGAACAACAAAAATCGATCTTACCGACTGTGAAAAGGGGTATAAGCTCGTAAAAGTTTGTGCAATCACAGTACAACAAAAATTCATTTCATAATATCCAGAGACGCGGTAGTGGCTCGACGCCAAGTATTAAAAGAAAAAATGCCAGCGCGATCCCTGCCGCACTCTTATATACTCGAATATGCCGGTTTTATGACGTCATAAAGTTTGCGAATCGCTCTCACGGTCGAACCGTTGACGTAAAAGTTCTGAATATCGGTAACGATTTTTTTCCGATTTTTCTCTTTCTATTGGTCCTTGTTGCAAGTAAATCCGTTCAGCCAATCTCGAGATATCATAATTTTGTGAATTAAAATCGAATGTTTCGGGAACTTCTGTCCCTTGGAGTCAGAAAGGCGTAATGAGCGTTTGTTTACGTTGGACTTACGTCCTTTGCGTGAAACGTGACATTTGTCCCGTCTTCTTCGCCTAGTTCCCGCTGAACGAGGCTACCCCCACTTCTCGCGCGCCGCTGAGTGAGAGAGACAGCACGCGGCTGCGCGTTCCCTCTTCCTTGGCATGGCGCGTTCTCTCTCGTTCTCGTTTCTCAACGCGTAGACGATACCAGCATGTATTGCCGTCTACGCGCGCTCTATTCGCGCGCTTTAATCCGTTTTTATTTTCTGTATACGTAAAAAAAAACAAATAATATAAATTACAGAATGGTTATTTTATAATGAAGGTCGCGTCTTTTAATACTTGGCGTTCTTTTTTTACTTTTTATATAATAAAAGTATAAGATTTACACA
>JBBLXU010000513.1:0-17880 GCA_037893425.1 Campoplex nolae
TAAACGTTTTTTTTTCATTTATCCGGCACTTCATTATATGTCGAAACTGTTTGTTTACACCATCAAAAACTGACAGATGGTTGTTCAATATATAAATATAGATATTTAATAAAAACACTTCACGAAAGAAAATGACAAAATTAACTAATTCACCACGAATATATCTAGCACACGGTACACACATCCCGAACTTTGCACTGTCAAAACAATTATTAACATATAGCCGATCACACTTTTCTTGGTTATAGCGGCGAGGTGTGAGTCTGCGACACCGCCGTGAAGTTAGCCCCGAGGACATGAGGCCTTTGATGGTGTTATATACAGACACGTCAAAAACTTGAATGTGTTAGTAGTTTTTGCATAATGTCGACCCTGTGCAAAGTTTTTTCTCAGCAAATACGCCACGAATCATGCTGATTTCGGGCTCAATCGAAAGGGAATTTCCTAATTGTTCTCCAGTTCAATTTGCAAGGCATCAAATGACTCCTGAGCTTCGTAATTGAACGAAATGACATGCCAAATTTACCCCCACCACCGCGAATCGTTTTATTCAGAGAAAGTATAGTCTCGGCGAGCCTCGGGCCAGCAGACGACAGAGCTGTCAATGTACTTGTCCCGAGACTCTACCGAGTCTCTTGATATCTTTAACATGCTTGCTGTGATTTTTTTTCGAGGGTTGATGTTTTACTCCCGTATTTTCGCCTTCGGTCTTACTATTTTGTATATCGATATATTATCCGGCTATTCAACGTAAACCTTTCTATCGATGTCATTTTTAAGCAATATATAAGAAGATCATGGGATAACTTATGACATGAACCAATTTGTAGATTCTTATTATGTCGAGAATTGGGGATTGACATTGACTTTGAAGCGCAGCTGAACACTAGCAGATCGAATGTTGATATCGTTGATGCACGATCAAAAGCGGTGACAAATGTGACGAGAAAAATGTAAGTTTAGTGAACCGAATTGTACACAACACAAAATGCTTGCTATGTATTTTTTCAACTGTTGATATATTTCTTATTTGTTTCATTTTTTTTCTTTATAACGCATTCAATTCAAATAATCACCAAAAACGATGAATATAAACTTTGCAAACACATGCTGTAGCGAAAATAATCGTGTAGTAAATTTAACGTTTGTCCATTAATTTGTTTACTGGAGAATTTTTTAGTTTATATAAATTAAATGTCTATAAAATTCACGTAAAATCTATATATTATATGATGAACTGTGCACTTGGATAGTTATTTTACTGCCTAAGTTCGGTTTTGAAATGCAAAGAGGTTTTCAGAATGAAACTATATTTTTTCATTATGCTAAATAATACAATTATCTCTCTAAGCATGATATCGACAGAAATTTATTCAAAATTCAATGAATATAATTCTAATGTCTAATTTAACTGTTATTATCGTGTTTCCAGTATTATCAATAAGCGTAAGCGTAAAATGACAGAAACGGAATCGGAAACTGGTTCCATAATCGACGACGATTTGGAGGAATGCTCGGATTGTTCGGAAAAGATTAAATCTGCCGATCCTTCAAGCAGCGACCGAACTGGCACAAATCTACCGACAAAAGAAAAAAAGAAAAAAAACCCTACGCGAAAAAAAGAAAAACGCTTATTTCGCGACGTTTGGCTGCGAGATTTTTCGTGGATCGTAAACCGCGAAAACAAACCATTCTGTAAGATTTGCCAGAAAATATTGACTGGAGGACAGACGCATCTACAACGCCATGAACAAACGGACTACCACAAAAAAAGAATAAAAGCAACTTCCGGCACCGTGGCTTTGAACATCATGGCAAGGGAGAGCCCCATTTTAAAGGCTGCGCTGGAAGCAAAAAATTCGGCTTTGAAATTAGCTATGTTTATAGCAGAACACAACCTCTCTTTCAAACTGTTAGAGCATTTAACGAAGCTTTTGCCATCTTTGTGTTCTGATTCAAAAATTGCAAAGCAAATAACGTGTAGCCGTACGAAAGGACGAAGACTCGTCGTAGACGTACTTGCACCTCAGAGTTTGAAGGAAATTTCTGAAAAGCTGAGAACTGCCAAGTACTCATTTATTATTGACGAAACAACGGACATCAGTACATGTAAGTGCTTGGCAATGATTGTGCGGTATTTCGATGAAAGCACAAATGAAGTACGCGATCGATGCTTGGGATTATTGGAAGTACCCAATTCGACAGCTGAAGCATTGTACACATCTATAACTGAGTTCCTCGCAGAAAAAAATATTCCATCGGAAAATATGATTGGGTTTGCAGCGGACAACGCATCAGTTATGATGGGAAGTTTGAATGGCGTGCAGACAAAACTTAAGGAAAAACTGAAACATTTGTTCGTGATAGGGTGCCTTTGTCACTCTTTTCACCTGTGTGCATCAGCTGCGTGTTTGAAGCTACCAAAAACTGTCGAAGATCTCGCACGAGACATCTACTCGTATTTCTCGCATAGCTCCAAGCGGTTGACACAATTCGCTGGCTGTCAAGAAATTGCCAATCTTACCCCACATCGACTACTTCGGCCGTGTCAAACACGCTGGCTATCGTTGCAAGCGGTCGTCAATCGAATTCTGGAGCAATGGCCGGCATTACTCCAGTTTTTCGGAATTGCTTCAGTTGAGGACAACCTGCAGTCAGCAACGACGATTTTAAATGCATTGGAAAATCCAATTTACAAAATGTTCTTTTGCTTTCTCTCGTACGCTCTTGGATTAGTAAACCGGCTCAATGTTGAATTTCAAAGTCGAGAACCGCTGATTTACTCTTTGCTGGATCGAGTAACTGAGGTTTTCAAAACACTTTTGAAAAATTATATGAAAACGGATTACGTTTCTAGAACACCGACGCACTTGATCGATCCCGGAAATATACGCGAATATAAGCCAATTGAGCAGCTGTACGTTGGAGCTAGAGTAGAGGCAGTACTTCAGGGTTCAAAAATATCTCCTGATGATGTGAAGATGTTCAAATTACGAGTTTTGGATTTTTACATAGAACTCTGCAAAGGAATTAAACGTCGAATAAAATTCAACGACCCAGTTCTGACAGCATTATCGGTTTTAAATCCGAAAATTGCGACTTCCGGTTCTGTTGGATCAATAATACCACTGGCAATACTTTTCCCAAATCTAATACAGGAAGAAAAATTAGAGGATCTCAACTCCGAATGGAGATTGTTACCGGAAGTGAAAGAACTCTCTGATCCCAAACTTACTTTTGTGGGTTTCATTAATCTACTCGGAACGATTGAAAATCAGGCAGGAACACTAATGTTTCCTGTGCTACATTCCTTCATCAAAGCTTTGGCGTGTTTGCCTCACAGCAGCGCAGCGGCTGAACGAGTTTTTTCGGACCTCAACTTGATAAAAACAAAAACACGAAACAAACTTAAAGTAACAACATGCAATGCATTGCTTTTAACGAAGGAACTGCTTCACACAAAAGCTTGTCACGAATGGAAGCCTGATGAAAAATTGCACTCCAAAAGTTCAACGACGACGAACATCATGGATTCGGATTCGGATGAAGCAGATTAATAACTAATATCCTTGAATATGATCTGTGATCTTTTGTTAGTCATTTTTTATCTTTAATATTTATGAAGTTTGTTAAAATATCATTAATAAAAAATTTCAGAAATCGTTGTAAGAATTATGCCGCATTTACTTTTGTCTTTGTCTAAGTGTGACATTTATCCCTTGAAAGCTAAAAATCTAGTTCTCATTTTTCAGATAGATTTTCTTAGATTCACCTACGGTCCTTTATTTTTATGCGAAATATTTCAAGAAAAAATTAGAACGTTTATAATTGACCTAATATCTTGGAAAACGAGTTGATTTCGACGTTATCGACCGTGTTATTCGTTCGCGATACGGTTTACCGAAAAGTGGTACTTTTTTACGACAGTGGAGTACTTCCAGAATTGGACGTCCGGCAACACTGCCGAGAGAATTCTCACGTGCCCCCTCCACAAGACCGCTGGCTCGATGACACGTTCGCCCTGGGCAGTACTCGGAACAAGACTCTCGAGGCCTCGCTCTCGGCGCACGAGTCCGATTTTCGGTGCTCTCCCCACCACTTCCGACCCCCCGCAGGGCTGCGCACTCACGCCCTGAGCGCGAACTACTATAGTGCTCGCTACGCCGCGCTTCCCGCGGGCTTTATGAAATTATTTCACGCTTGAGAATAATGACTCTCTCGCGTGACATGAAAATCGGCTCGCGTGACATGAAAATCGACTCCACCGACCAAGCTCCCACCTCGCACACGGTTGATGGTCGCCACTCGGATGCTTTTCCTCTTGGGGACTCGGCCGACGTCTCCATAGAGCAAGAGGGAGGCCTCCCTCATGATTCGAGGCGTCCCTTAAAACACGGTGGGCCCACAGATAACCGCCAGGCAAATTTCAGCACCCTGGCTCTCGGAAAATATCCCGAGCCCCACTGGACGAGACGCCGTTGCGAACGGGCTGTAGCACCCGAGTCGACGACGGTGTACGGGCAGCTCTCGGCTGCAACGGTGAGAAGGTCACGGGTGGCGTTCAAATAGGCCCTTTTCCGACGTGAACCTTCGTTCGTCCACCGGATTGAGCTCGGTTGTTCGGAGCCCAATCCCCGTAATGCGGGCGAAAACCCGATCGATAAAATCGCCTATTGAAGGAATGGCGTGCGAACGCTTCCCTACGAAAGAGCCGGAAAGGTATTTGTTTCGATCTCTAAAGGTAAATTGGCCGCGATAATACAGGTAAATGATCTCATTCTTCAAAAAAAATATTCGTCTCGAGTCTGATCGGTGAAGGTAAGGCACTTCTAAGGTATTCCTTTCTAAGGCACTTAAGGTATTTATAAGGAACGCGAAACGCCATGAGGTAAATAAAATAACTTAATCCTAATCAATAAACGGTACTGCGGTAATGGCGTCTTCCTCCGAGTAAGCCAGGCGAAACGATGAGCGGCGTGGAATGGGCCGTATATCGGGCCACTGGTCGACACAAATTCGTGCGGGTAGCGGGGCGAAAAGTCACGTCACAGAACATTTCAATGAACCTACCATAGACTGGACAAAAATCAGGAGTAGACATCGAGAGAGAGAGAGAGAGAGAGAGAGAGATTTATTCATTGATCTATATTTGAAGTTTGTTTAGCCTCATCGGCTATTATAATTGATACTTTCCATTGCTTTATATTACGTTTACATGCATTACGTAGAGGAACAGAGGGAGAGAACGAGAGGATGAGAAACGGCAGGACGAGAAAATAAGAGACTGGAAATGCGATGACGGGAGAACGAGAAAACGAGTAACGAGAAGATGAGGAACGAGCTAAAGACTAATAAGAGCGGGGAAACGAGACAATGTGAGGACGAAAGGACGAAAAACGAAAAAGCGAGAGGCGAGAAAATGAAGGGAGGATGAGGAGACGAGGAGGCTGTAGGGCCGTGTGGCCGTGGAACCGAGGGTACGAGGGGTCGTGTGGCCAGAGGACCGAGGATACGAGAGGCCGAGAGGACGAGATGACCACAGAGTGCGAGAACGGGAGACGATAGCACATGGCACGAGAACGAAAGAAAGAGAAATAAGCAGTAGAAGAAATAAATATTCGATAACAAACATTGGTCAAATATTGTAACTAATAATAATAAAAATATTCAATTTTTCCTTAATTCATGGTTTTTATCTATTTATTCGACTGTACATTTTTTCATACATACCTTTTTACGTATTTAAAGGAAAACACGAAAGGTTGGTGGGCAAATAAATAAAAATGTCGACGCCCGTTTTGAAATGATAATATATACTTTGATTGTTTGGTTACATTTTGGTACTGGCCAGTTCGCGAGCACGGTAACGAGTGACTGATATTAAAATTTGTTGTCGCACGTTCGGCAATCGTCACGTTTACAAATCCCATTTTTCGTACATACACATAGATAGTGTAACGACTTTTTCCTCTTCTCGAGACATTGAAACAAGACTAACGTAATGTATGCGAGAGCTCCTCGCTACCGCTTAGTCCGCGTGACCGTTGAGAAACTAACCGTACGAAATCTCAGCGATACAACAACAAGTAATAAGACAACACCAACACAATAACATGACACACTCATACGACAAGTATCGAAAATATCCGAACATATTCGAGAAATGCTCGAAATAATATTCGATACGAGCGACAAAGATGCTAGATACAATAAAATAATTTTCGATTTGACAGTTAACATCTGATCTCTGTCAAACGGAATTCTCGAGAAAATATTATGTTTTCAAATCTGATTTCTCAGCTGATTTTCTTTTCTCGCAAAATTTCGAATGGTTTCAAATTAAAACGATCACTGATGTGACATTCTGAATAAAAATTTCTAATAATTTAACAATAATTAATGACCAATTTTCTAAAAAAAATTTACTGAGATTCTATCATTGATTAGCGATTAAACGGAATACTTTATCAAATGCCTGCCCCACGTTGGGCGCACAAAATATTCCGATCTCGATAATTCCTTGGACGCCAGCCTAAGATGACCTTAGAGAAATTTTATTCGAAATTATCGAGAACGAAAATAAAGGTTTCCCGGTCGTAGCTGTAGTTTTAAACCAAGTTGGTAGAGGGGCGTGTTCAGGCAAGTTAATAAAATAATCACACTCTTTACTCACACGAAAATCCGGAATGACAATTGGAATTTATTAAATAAAAAAAACAATGATGAAAATATTTTTCCGGAAAATTGATAATATAAATTACAAATCATTCAAACTTTCGATAATAAAAATAAGAGAATGATTCCAAGTTAATTTTCGATAATAAACTTATTTTACAATAAACTTCTGTTAACCGTCGACAAATCGTTTTTACAAAGTATTCGGCTCGATCGCCCACGATACACAATTTCGTAACGTTAAGGATTTCGCCATTAACGTACTTTAAAGATAGGTGACCCGATCGATACCGACAATTATACAACAAAAATTACTAAAACTATGGATCTGGAGATTGGACAAAATTATAATAGAATTCCTCTCGGCAATTCAAATTCATTGAACGACAACGACAAATCGCGAGAGATAAAAATTGCGAGACAAGGCATAACCAGAATTTTCCAAACGCGTGCGTACCCCGAAACAATATCGCTCGTTAAACACCAAAGTTCTTCAAAAGATACTCGCGAGTAATGCATTACGAAATATCACAAACCGACGATAAGAGCGAAACGACGGCTCACCACTACAGTTTCCGTAGGACGAGATCCGGAAAAAGATCACGGAAAATCTCTCCATCGATATTCTGGCGACGTCGGATTTTTGATCAGGAATGGCAACGGCCCGAGAAAAGACGTCCTCCGTCATTGCTGCCCAAAACTCGAGGTCATAGTTTTAGTAATTTTTTTTGTATAATTGTCGGTATCGATCGGGTCGCCTATCTTTAAAGTACGTTAATGGCGAAATCCTTAACGTTGCGGAATTGTGTATCGTAGGCGATCGAGCCGAATATTTTGTAAGAACGATTTGTCGACGGTTAACAAAAGTTTATTGTAAAATAAGTTTGTTATCGAAAATTAACTTGAAATCATTCTCTTATTTTTATTATCAAAAGTTTAAATGATTTGTAATTTATATTATCAATTTTCCGGAAAATATTTTCATCATTGTTTTTTTTATTTAATAAATTCCAATTGTAATTCCGGATTTTCGTGTGAGTAAAGAGTATGATTATTTTATTAACTTGCCTGAACACGCCCCTCTACCAACTTGGTTTAAAACTACAGCTACGACCGGGAAACCTTTATTTTCGTTCTCGATAATTTCGAATAAAATTTCTCTAAGGTCATCTTAGGCTGGCGTCCAAGGAATTATCGAGATCGGAATATTTTGTGCAACCGTTGGAAAAAGTCGTCACAAATTTTGACGCCCAACGTGGGGCAGGCATTTGATAAAGTATTCCGTTTAATCGCTAATTAATGATAGAATCTCAGTAAATTTTTTTTTAGAAAATTGGTCATTAATTATTGTTAAATTATTAGAAACTTTTATTCCGAATGTCACATCAGTTATCGTTTTAATTTGAAACCATTCGAAATTTTGCGAGAAAAGAAAATCAGCTGAGAAATCAGATTTGAAAACATGATATTTTCTCGAGAATTCCGTTTGACAGAGATCAGATGTTAACCGTCAAATCGGAAATTATTTTATTGTGTCTAGCATCTTTGTCGCTTGTATCGAATATTATTTCGAGCATTTCTCGAATATGTTCGGATATTTTCGATATTTGTCGTATGGGTATGTCATGTTATTGTCTTGGTGTCGTCTTATTACTTGTTGTTGTATCGCTGAGATTTCGTACGGTTAGTTTCTCAACGGTCACGCGGACTAAGCGGTAGCGAGGAGCTCTCGCAAACATTACGTCAGTCTTGTTTCGGTGTCTCGAGATCTATCGTCGAAATCAATGCGAATTGTTAAGTTTGTGAAATGATCGATTTTTCTCGAGGATTGGGATTATTGGACATATTTATAGTGATCAAGGACGTTTTCATGAGTTTTTATTGAATCGAGTGTCCTCAAAAGTGTCGACAAGTCCAATATCTCGAGAATTATTGTGTTGTGTTTTTTTTTCCTTCTTCTAGATTGACCTTGCTGCGAGCCTAGTCTCTGCTCGGTACTCTCTCTCGGAGAAATGGTTACTGTTGAAAAATATTTGTTCTGTCTCCGTTATTTGTTGAATTTATTTTAATTGTTTCATTTCTTTGATTATTTATTGAATTAACTTTGACGAAGTCATGATATTTTTAGAATGGATTTAATTTCTTCGATGATTTCATTTTATGACTGGAGTTTCAAGAATTGATTTTATTTATTGATCTTTCATTATTAGACGAATTTTATGATAGAGCAATTTTATTTGCCGATGAATTTTAACGATAATATTTATTTGGGGTAGTCTAATTAATATGTGACGATCTAGTAGTCGGTCTACATATTTTCTTCCAGCTGACTACGATAATTATTATTATTGAGAAATAAAAGTGATCTTCTCGTTCTGTATCTCAATCATCGAGCATTCGCGGTATTAGTTTTTTTGAAATTTATGTGAGTGCGTTAGGAATAAAGTGAAGAATAACAGTGCACGTGTGTTAGTGCGTCGAGTGAAATCTGAGAGTCCTATCTGTGTGAGTGAGTACGAAAGTCGAGATTTCGTACGCGTGAATTTTAATAAATTTCGTAAACTCTTGATATTTCGTTTTTTTTTCTTTCGCGAATTTATCGGGTTGCTCTATTTCTGAGATAGTATCGTGTAACGGCAGACTCATATGCCGCAGCCCCGATGTCCTCATCAACGCCATCTATCTTGAAACCTGCGAACAGAGTAAACATTATTAATAACAATAATAATTACAACAAATTATTTAGTTCACAAATAAACTACGAGAGGGCTAAATTAAACAAATTATGCTCACAAATGGAGCAAACACCGAGAGAATATATAAAGCCCAGCGAAAACTCCTTCGCTCTCTTATATTTTCTTTGTCGCATTGACAAAAATACTCTATTTTCTTAGCCTAGGGGCGTTCCGAGGCAGGAATAATCAAATCCTAGCCAAAAATCCCCTTCCCGGGAAAAAAGCTTGGGCAAGTCCATTTGTTGGTGACCATCTTTTTCATTTGTTTTCACCGATAAATCTACCTAAAAAAAATTGAAACCTCTGAATAAATAAAGAATGGAAAGAAGCCTTCGAAAAAAATGGCTTTGAAAAAAATTCTAAAAGACTAAATCAATTTCAAGAAAATATAAATCACTGAAAAAAATCCTCCTGAACGGCTCCTCTCTAAAAATTGAAGCTCCTTAAAAAATAATGAATAAAAAAAAACACCAAAAAAAAATTCGAGTAGATTGAAAAAATACAAGAAATGTGAAAATGGTAAAAAAAAGTTGATGATTTTCGCTCAGCACAAAAAATTCTGATATCTATAAAAGGACAAGTATTCCATTGTGAGCTTATCATTTGTCTCCTTCAAATATTCGCGGGTGATTCTACAATTGTCTCCCAAAATTCTCCCGCAAAATTATGTATGAAGAAGGGGAAGCGATCGCTTGGCAGTGATCGATCTCCAGCGCTCGCTCTCTTTGCTCTGGGGCGTCATCGAGGTGGGACCGAAATCAGCCTAGGAGTTCCGGAGTCTAAATTCATGACAGGCCAGTCTAACAAAACCAAAATCTTCTGGAATTTCTTTATCGTTGAAGGATCCCATCCACAATCCCAGGGCAACAGCCAACGAGAGACTTGCGCTCATATATTCATAAGATAAGTCGTTTGATTATAATATTTTACATCGAACTTTGTGTGACAAAACTGGAAAACCTCGAAAACGCATAAACTGTTATAATTAATTTTGATTTATTGTTGCGTCGACTCGTATGATATACCATCACTGTAAGAAAATACCGACAAAGAATACTCAATATTTGAATGACTTCAAGTTGATAAATATCAACTGATATTGTATACATATCTTCAAAAAAGAAAAATATAATAGAACAATCCAAAGTGTTACACCATTGATGTCTGAACATCAATTAATCAGTAAATAGAAAACTTTCAAAAAGACACGTCTCAAAAAAAAGAAACCTCTAAAAACAAAATGGCGAATCGACAGGAAACTTCAGAATATCAGACAACAAAAAATTAAAATAATCGTAATAGGCTGTCCGAGCTCGAGTGCTGCCATATTCAATACAATACAATAAAATAAATAAATTACCAGAAAAAAGAAAACTTCCAAAAAGACACATCTCAAGAAAAAGAATCCCCTAAAAACAAAATGGCGAATCAACGGAAAAACTTCAGAGTATTAAACAACAAAAAATAAAATAATCGCAATAGGCTGTCCGAGCTCGCTCACTGCCATACTCAATACAATACAATAAAATAAATAAATACAATACAATATACTAAATTTTGTCATCGCATGTTGAGCGGATGCGCACAGAGTACTTGTCCGGCCCGAAAATTTTTGTATTAACTTCCGCTATTTATAGGTAGATAGAACAACTCTGCTGTATTCATGAGGAAAATGATAAACGTTATACAAACGTCACAGAACTTTATACATTCAAAGGAATTAGTACAAATTCAAAGTTTTCTCTCGATTTGATATCCGATTCGCTTGAAATATAAATCGTTACAGGAGAGAACCATGATTGACTCGAGTTTTCACCGACCTTTCGCGTGTTTTTTCTAAGAAGATTTCGGAGACCAAACAATTACGTTATGTCAAGTTCAACTTATGTGAGCACTTTTAATAAAAATTTTCGGGCCGGACAAGTACTCTGTGCGCATCCGCTCAACATGCAATGACAAACTTTAGTATATTGTATTGTATTTATTTATTTTATTGTATTGTATTGAGTATGGCAGTGAGCGAGCTCGGACAGCCTATTGCGATTATTTTAATTTTTTGTTGTCTGATATTCTGAAGTTTCCTGTCGATTCGCCATTTTGTTTTTAGAGGTTTCTTTTTTTTTGAGACGTGTCTTTTTGGAAGTTTTTTGTTTACTGATTAATTGATGTTCAGACATCAATGGAATACTTGTCCTTTTATAGATATCAGAATTTTTTGTGCTGAGCGAAAATCATCAACTTTTTTTTACCATTTTCACATTTCGTGTATTTTTTTCAATCTTCTTGAATTTTTTTTTTTTTGGGGTTTTCTTTATTCATTATTTTTCAAGAAGCTTTAATTTTTTGAGAGGAGTCGTTCAGGAGGTATTTTTTCAGTGATTTATATTTTCTTGAAATTGATTTAGTCTTTTCGAATTTTTTTCAAAGCCATTTTTTCGAAGGCTTCATTCTATTCTTTATTTTTTCAGAGGTTCCAATTTTTTTAGGTAGATTTATCTGTGAAAACAAATGAAAAAGGTTCTCACCAACTAATGGACTTGTCCAAGCTTTTTTCCCCGGAAAGGGGATTTTTGGCTAGGATATCACTTCTTTTTTTCTGACTCCGAATTATGTCTTCATTTTAAGTGTTTTGAATTGTTATTAGGCAAGGTTTTTTAGGCGAAATGTTTTATACCAAGGTTTTTAAGGCGAGATGTTTTTTATACCAAGGTTTTTTTAGGCGAGATGTCTTTTATACCAAGGTTTTTTAAGCGAGTAGATTTATCTGTGAAAACAAATGAAAAAGGTCGTCATCAACAAATGGACTTGTGCAGGCCTTTTTTCCCGAGGAGGGGATTTTTGGCTAGGATATCACTTTTTTTTTCTGACTCCGAATTTAGTATTCATTTTAAGTGTTTAAAGTTATTATTGGCCAAGGTTTTTGAGGCGAGATATTTTGTATCAAGGTTTTTTAGGCGAGTTAGCTGATATTTTGAAAGAAAAAATGGAATGAAAAATGGCAATAGCAGATAAAGGCGTTAACTCGTTCTTCGTAATATAAAGTATAAGTAAACAGGAGAGAACTTACAACGAACAAAATCCTCATTCAAAATTCATCAATGCTTTTATCTCAATTTCTCGCCGAGATATGATTTTGTGCCCATTACCAGGATTATCTCTGGAAAATGACGGTTTTTCGTGATTTTTCAGACGAAAATCGCTCGTCTCCGAGTAAATATGGTAAAATTATGATTTTTTTTCAGCCACACAGTTTGTTTCGCTCACACGAACGGTAAGCACGTGCCAACGTCTCAATTTATCGCGAGAGGGCAATTTTCAACTTTTGACCATCGGCTTGGACAAATCAAAGTTATTACATCAATTTGCAACGAAGAATTTATCGTGTTGGCTCGATGAGAGTACCATGCTGATTTTTTTCCTGCGAATGTACTCTATGGAGCTGAATTTGAGCCCAAATTCATGCCAACCTGTGAGAATCATTTACACAAATGTTGTCGCTGCAAACAATTCCAGAAAACTTGTCGCTGTATAATATTTTGCTCCTTCCGGAGCAAAACTCTCACCAACACGATTTTTATGTAACTCAGCGACAAGATTTTCATGTCACTGAGAGTTATTGTCGCTTTGCGATTAATCCAACTAGTAGGGAATACATGCATCGCTATCAGAAAGCCATGAATGTTTTCCCTGTAAGAATCATTTAGACAAATGTTGTTGCTGCAAACGATTTCAGAAAACTTGTCACTCTATAATATTTGGCTCCTTCAACCAAATCCAGTCACGCTCGAGCACGACAGTTGAGGATTCCTCCTGAACTGAGCAAACAAGCTTCTGTGAACGACTGATTTGGTTGCTCCTCACCAAAGTAACGCACAAGTCAGCCGAAGGGACTCAGATCCATCACGCTCGAGCACGACAGTTGAGGATTCCTACTGAACTGAGCGAACAAGCTCCTGTGACCGGATGGACGTGGGTCACTCTGACTAATGAATTTGATTAATTATAAAGAAAGATTGAGCAAAGATACTCATAACTCACCTAGATTTTTGGTCCGTCACTGTACGGCTGTCACTCCGGATCCTTGTATTATTGAGAACTGCAATCCCCGGGGTACCTGCCAGGGGATTTCAATAAATATTAATAAAAATAATAAAGTAAATAAATAATTAGAAGATTAATAACGTTGCTCTGTGCCTGGCTCAAAAGTAGAGCACTGAGCAGCGTTACATAACCTAAAAAAAGGAATTATAGATTAAGGATCAGTATAAAAGAATTTCGGCACGATCGCTCGTGCAGAAATGTATGAAAGGATACAGGGAGTGACGGGAGAACGCAGTGTTTGAGGAAAAAGGAAAAATAAAGAGTAAATTTGGAAAAATAAAATGAGGAAAAACACATAGGGAAAAACTTTGCACAGGTATCGTTGCCCAATATTTCCGCACACAAATATCGGCGAGTAACACGAACACTATAGCACTAAGCAACAAACACTCGCTAACAAAAACGTCATGGTATGAAATTTTGTTGTTCACTTGATAATTTTACGAAATTCTTGATAAAAACACGCACATAACTGTATCACTTGTACGCAGCCATATTGGCGACTGCCTTCGATCAGCCGTCACGAAATCTTGCGAGTGACGCGCTCCGGGCGCATAGCGGCGTAATCTTGAACTATTACGGCGAAACGGGCGCAGCGACGCGCCACTAAACGCATGCGATCGAAATTCGAATTACCAGACATAATCATCAAAACTCATTGTTTCGGTGCGACACATTCATGATACACGGTAAAATTATCAATTAAAAATCACTTCGCGAAATAATGTCGATAAAAGCGGAATAATCGGAAACTCGAATGCTATAAGAACAATATTGTTACGGTTTCCCCCTTCTAAACATACATGTATTTGTAATGACTCAAATGAACATCTGCGGTTCCTTGGAAATGATCGTCTTTTGGAAGTAAACAACATCGAAGATTGATTCTACGTGCGAACCTCGAACGAGTCACATGTCATATTGTAAAACAATAAACCACCCCAGTCTTTATCAAAAAGGAAATCGATTTATTTATTTATTTCGCCCCAACGTTACAATATCATTTAACTCTTCTCGTACACTGGGGGTCCAGTGCCCCCCAACGCCAACTTGTGACCTAAATATGGAACAGTTAGAGCTCACAGCCTGAGTTCTCTCCACCCTCATTTATAGTTTGAAGCGTCCTCTTTAGGGATGTAACATAGATATGGGACTCAAAGCATTTGTTTTTATTTGACAGTTAATTAGTCAATCACGTTTTTGCGCTGGGGGCCGCTAGACCCCTTGTGTATATTTCGTGGAAGTTTTCAGTGTAAAGTGCTATTATTATTATTTTTTTTCGAGTGGAATTGATCGTAATCGAAGTAAGTACAGCCGTCACAATACTTTATATATATTTTTTTCAACTCAAAAAATTATTGCTCCGTAATTTGTGGGCAGATGGCATATAATCTTCGACGTCAGAACGTTGCGTCTTACGCTGATCGTTCTGATGATACTAAAATCTTCGGTGACGATTCTTCTGAATCCGAGGAAGATATTCTGTCCGAGGAGTCTCACAATAATGACTCCGAGTCCTCAACGATTTCGGAAATCGACGATGAAGATATAGAAAATGCGACGCAAAATGTGCAAATTTTACAATCACACGCTCGAGGTCGACCAATTTTTGAGGGGGAAAGATGGATTCAAATGGCGTACGAAATCGGAATCTCGACAATCAGATCGATCAGCTGTTGTCGACAATATTATTATACCTGCGCCTCAGCATGAAGCTTCCAATTTACAAAAAATTCAAGAGTTTTGGGAACTTCTTTTCAACAATGAAATGTTGAGAATAATCGTAGACTGTACGAATGTTAAGATTGAGGAAATTCGCCTTGAGATGATTCGCGATGGTAAAGAGCTACAAACATACCATCACCACACAGATGTAGCTGAAATAAGGGCTGTTATTGGGCTCTTATATTACTCCGGGCAGTGGAAATCGAATCATGTGGACACTGTAGATTTATGGGACAAGAAAAACGGAACTACGTTCTATCGTTGTGTCATGCCTAGATCACGATTTGCTTTCATCACAAAATGTCTGCGTTTCGATGTCAAAGAATCTCGAGATCCGAACAACAGATTGGCTCCGATACGTAAACTTTGGGGCATCTTCATTGGCAATTGTAGTCGTTACTACAAGCCAAGTAAATACTGCACTGTCGACGAACAATTACTCAGCTTTCGGGGCAGATTTCGGTTCCGCATGTTTATTAAAACCAAACCGGACAAATATGGATTGAAAATAATTACGTTGAATGATGCCCGAACTTCATATTTGATTCACGGCATTCCATATCTTGGGAGAACTCAAAGGGGTCCGACTAAAACGGCAGAGGATTTTTTTTCGAGAGGTCACAACACCAATCCATGGAACGAAACGTTCGGTCACATGTGATAACTGGTTTACATCAATACCACTATTGATGAATATGTTGAATCCACCATACAACATGGAAATCACCGGCACGATTCGGAAAAATAAGAAAGAAATCCCAGCCGAATTTCGGGTCGCCGACAAAAAACCACCGTCAACGAAGTTTGCGTTTACACCGAAATTGACGTTGCTATCGTTCTGTCCTAAAAAAAAAAAGTCGTCTTGCTGGCCACTTCACATCTACGAACAACTAATATCACTGATGGAAAG
The DNA here is from genome assembly GCA_037893425.1 of Campoplex nolae. NCBI lineage: Eukaryota > Metazoa > Arthropoda > Insecta > Hymenoptera > Ichneumonidae > Campoplex > Campoplex nolae. The sequence goes on from JBBLXU010000513.1 coordinate 16,147, forward strand.
CCTGATATTGTGTTGCATTATAATATGACAAAAGGCGGAACAGATAGTTTTGATCAGTTATGTCATTCGTATACGACGGCAAGAGGGACGCGCAGATGGCCACTGCGTTTTTTTTTGGGATTCTCGATCAAGCCATCGTGAACGCACGTATTTTACACAATTGCAGTCTCAAAAATCGTGGCAAAGACGATGAGATGTTGCCGGCAAAAAAATGTTTGGATCAAATAACTCAATACCTCGTTCGACCATACCTCGAAGAGCGATTGGAAAAACCATCATTGCGAATCAATATAAAGAATGGAATTGCTGGAATTCTTGGAATAGATCACCGCGGGACATTGTCAAATGAAAGACAATTTGTCGATACAAAAATTCGGTGTAGACTGTGCCCACGGAGTAAAGACCGGAAGACGAGACAGTTGTGCCCTTCCTGTCAGAGGCCAATATGCGATGAGCATAGAGTTGCGCTATGTCTCGACTGTGGGGGTGTTGAGTAAATGGTTCAATTTAACTTTGGGATTTATTTATATTAAGTTCCTATCATAAAAAACATGTTGTTGTATGCATTTATATAAAATAAAGAGCATTTTTTAACTCCAAAATGTCTCATGTTCATACTTGCAAATAAATACCTTTTTTTAAACACCCAATATTGCACTATGTTTTTTATGAAACTTCTGTATGTGACAGTACTTCCTTGAAAAATTTACTTAATTATCTATAAAATTAACGGAGTTATGATTTTTTTTTGTAAAAAAGTCTATTTTTCACGACTTTATTCGTTTCCGTACATTTTTGACAACCTTAAAAATCTTTTCTTCCTTTTAATTTCATCCCATCGCATTCTAGATGATTTAAGCTGCATTTTCGTCTTTTTTAAATTCAAATCGGCCAAATAGTTTTCTCACAGCAAGCGTTAAAAAATCGATGGGGGTCGTTGGACCCCATGTGTATGTCTCGGTTGAGGACAGACGTGTGTACGAGAAGGGTTAAAAAGCAATATTCCTTAGTAATAACACGCATTTTGTTTGCAAATTCATTTATTTCTTTTATAATCATCGTTGTATTAGACTTATAAGTTATCCTGAATAAACATTTTGTGATTTTATGTGACAACTGATTCAAACAAGGTTTATATTAATTTACACCATCTTTCGTGCGCTTACTCAATTGAAAATTTAAGGAACAATCTATTGCGTTTCAATCGTTTTTTTTCTCTTTCTCATATTTTTCTAATATTGATACCGTTTAGTCGCATACCAATAAGACGGGTGACAGCTGATGTTCAAAGCTATTACATTGGGTGATCAGCTGCGCTATTTAAGAGTTACCGGTTAACGAAAGAGGGTTAGAGGAACAACGAAATAGGTGATACTGTCGGGATTAATAAATAACCGTAAAAGATAACCGATTTTGTTGAACATTAAGTGAAAAATTCGGAAACGTTATTGATGGCTACCGCGATAGTCAGGAAGTTTCAAAAGTGAACGAAGAATAAAGTAGTGATCGAATAGCACTGAACAAAAACGATTATGTAATTTGATGAAGGGATTCAATTCGCGTTTAGCTATCGTTATCGTCACTTTTGTTAGAGATTCTGTTGAAAAGAATTATGATGAAAATGAATTAAAGAATTTTAATCGTTGACGACATTTAATTTTCCTCGAGAAATCGGGAATCATCGGGTATTATCACGATTGAGAATGATTTTGATTATAATTGATATGACGTTAG
>JBBLXU010000517.1:0-12316 GCA_037893425.1 Campoplex nolae
AATTTTGAATTTATTTGTCCCAGAGTTATAAAATTCTAAAGAACGAAAGCAATTTTTCTCATGTTATTTCCATAAGAAACTTAGGTTGGAATGCGGACTATCTTAGAGTTAATATTAAGGGCTCAAATTTTCAGGGAATTTTTTTTTATTTATTTGGAAGCATTTGAGCCCCTGGGAGCAAAGAAATTCGAAAACACCCCTGTTAAGGACCACCCTAATATACATATATATCGGGCATAATAAACCCGATTAATTAATCCGGAATGAGAGTTCCGTGTGAACGTAGTAGTCATTTCTCTCTCTGCAGCTGTCACTGGAGATTGGCTTTCATGAAAATGGGTTATAGCTGGCGACAAGAGGCCTTTGATGGTGTTGTATACAAACACGTGAAATCTTTTATGTGTTGGTAACTTTTGCATAATCTTGAGCCCGTGCAAAGTTTTTTCTCAGCAATTACGCGACCGATCATGCTGATTTTGGGCGCAATCGAAAGAGAATTTCTTAATTAGCTAAAAGTTCAATTTTTAAGTTCCTCAATGGCTTCTGAGCTTCGTAATTCAATAAAATGACATGCTAATTTTACCCCCACCACCGCGAAAAGTTTTGTTTCGAGAAAGTATAGTCTCGGCGAGCCTCGGGCCAGCAGACGACAGGCTGTCAATGTACTTGTCCCGAGACTCTACCGAGTCTCTTGATAAGTTTCTGCTGTCGAAAAGTAACTCATGACTTCACTGTTCCTTGGGCCAGAATATGTTTAAAAAAAATGGGTTGGTATCGTTCTAATTGTCGGAAAGCAATATTTTGGGATTTTTTATGGTTGTTGATTTTTTAGTAATTTCGATGTAACGTCCTGAGCTGGACGAGTATTCTCAACCCTTATGGGAACATAATTTCACAATGTCAAAATTGTTAATTACTGATCAAATAAAATACTTGTCCTCGAATTGATATCATAATTTCTAGTGCTGCACGTAACTTAGATGGAAACTTTTTAAATTCATTTAGTCGTTCCTCCTTGAGAATAAGATGAGAAAATGGGGCATCGGTTTTTAGCGAGATTTTTCGGTTTTTTACTTTCGCAATGTTTTCGAGTGGTATATTCAAAATTTTCTCACGTTCTATTTTAATTTTTTTGAGCTTTACAAAATAATTACACATTCATTTTTTTTTAAATATAATGTTTCCTGCTAATTTGTAATTTTTTTTGTCAATTGCTGAGATATTACTTGCACAAAGTATTTCGTACAGTCCAATTTTCGGAATGTTCGAAAATTCATAACTCGGATCCAAACTCGATTCCCTAGTTGAAATTTTCAGGTCTTCTTTGGGACATATCAAAGCAACTTTCGTATAAGTTTCAAGGGAATCGAAGTTCGGAGAAAAAATTGACAGCTATCTAAACATAGCGATTTTTGAAAAATCGATCATCTTTGGATGGCTCTACAGTGACGAAATCGAAGCAATCGGGGGAAATTAGGGCAGATATCAACAGAATACGCCCTCACAAAAAAGACCTGTTATTTGTCCCTCCTTTCGGCAACTGATAGGTTTGGCAGAATTCTAAAAACAGGTAAAATTTTGGTGAGGGATCACACTTCCCTTGGTTATAGCGGTGAGTCGTGACGTCAGTCTGCGACACCGCCGTGAAGTTATCCCCGGGGACATGAGGCCTTTCATGGTGTTATATATAGACACGTCAAAAACTTGAATGTGTTAGTAGTTTTTGCATAATGTTGACCCTGTGCAAAGTTTTTTCTCAGCAATTACGCAACGAATCAGACTGATTTTGGGCTCAATCGAAGGAGAATATCTTAATTAGCTGAAAGTTCAAATTTGAAGGCATCACATGGCTCCTAAGCTTTGTAATTAATCGAAATGACATTCCAAATTTACCCCCACCACCGCGAATCGTATTATTCAGAGAAAGTATAGTCTCGGCCAGCAGACGACAAACCTGTCAATGTGCTTGTCCCGACCCTCTGCCGAGTCTTTTGATAGGACACATAAATCTGTCAATGGGGGAGTGTGATGCTTGTACATCTTCTGTGAAGAATTCATATGATAAATATTTTTTTCATATTTTTTCTTAGTAAGAGAGACATTAGCAGTCTTCTTGCCGCATTAGATCAAACAGGCCCGTTACATTGAAGGGACCGTTTGACCCTCCACTCCCCCTCCCTCGCTCCCCATTAGCTTACTCTTCCCCTCCCCCGCAGAACCTTCCACGTAGATCCCTCCTCCCATCTCTCCGCAGACCCTGCCCCGCAAAACTTTCCCCGGAGATCCTTCTCCACTCCTCGCTCCCCCCTGAGATCCCTTGATTAGAACTGACATAGCCTTACAGGGACCGTGCATACCTATACACTCTCTTCAGAGTGAGAATGTGTAGAGTGTACATACATACGTTTTATCATCTACAAAGTGTCTTTCCTCACCATTGGCGTCGCCACCGATATGCATATACACGGCTACACATTCTCACTCTGGTGAGAGTGTATGGGTATGCACGGTCCCTACTACTTGCGTATGGTCTTGATCGGAGTCTGCTCGCTTTGTTGAATGTATCATTCTCAAGTACCCGATCATGCTGTCTGAACTTTTTGCAACGTCATGAGAATATTTAAATAGCTGTAAGTTTGTATTTCGAATGGTATTTACAAATATCAAGATTTTTCCTCGTTGTCTATAAAACCACTTTCTGTATTCTTTTTTTGGAACAAATTTTTAACAATAAAATCTATCAAAAAAATACTGTCCACCTTGAAATCGCGCTTAAAAAAATTCTAAATTCTATTAGATTTAGAAAAAAATCATTTGTTTTCAATACTTTTTTTTACCGAACGTCCAGTTTCTGTCCTATTTTAGTCCAAATTCAAAAGAGAAAAGCAATACGTCAAAAAATTTGACTGTCTTGCTAATGGAAAATTTCTTTATCGAAAATTTTAAAAGATTTGCCCCGTTATTTCTTGTACAATAAGAGGTAAGTCAGAATTTGAAAATGAAAAAATGAAAATTCCTGAATTTCTATTTTTTTTCAATCTATGTACAGTGAGGAGTTTGAAACGAATGAGAAACAAGAAATCATATAAAGCATCAAAATCCCTCCTTTACCCCCAGAAAAAAATTAGACAAGTACATCCGATGACACCTGTTTCTATATTTTTCAACAAGTTCTTTCAACAACATCTCCACTCCGAACATTTCTGCTCACCAAAACTTATAAAAAAATCAAGTGATTTCAAAAAGTAAAAAGAGTAACCAGTTTTAAAAAATTATCAATCAAATTTGTATCGCACAAAAAATTGTACAAGCTTTGTGATAAGCGCAATTTTTATTGGCAAAAATTTATGGAATAATTTAAGCTGTATCAAAATACATGTGGTCAAGTATGGGGGCCTTTTTCGTGTTATGTAATGTCATCAAATGATGTTGGATATTAATGGAAAACAGAAGTGATATCAAATAGCAAAAAATTGGAAAAATTTGATGAAAAACTTGGACAAGCACATTAATGGTCCCTGGTTTACCTATGTTATCACGAAAAATCGCAGAAAAATTCTGAAACCCAATCTATAGGATATTTTAAAAGTTTATGCAAATTCTTTCATTCGTAGATAACAATAAATGTTCCTTTGAATTCGTTTCAACAAAATAAAACAGTAATCAAAAAATGTATGAAAAATCAGCGTAAAAAATGAGAAAAATACCATTCATTATTAGTGTGTAAAAAGTATCAATAGTCTAGAAAAAATGGAAAAAACATCATCTTAATTACGTGCAAATAAAATTCATAATATCAATACTAGTACAAGTATTCCTATGGTGGTTCAGAAGATAATATCATTACCGACGTATCAATAATACTTAATAAAATCATTGAATTATAAATATTATAAAATTATGTATAAATACGTGGTAAGAGTACTTTTCCGGCCTATAACTTTTTATTTAAATTGATAATTCCAGTGAAAATCAGGGGTTTGGCCTAAAATTCAGGGGGTCTAAGCATCCATTCTTTTTATTGTCGGCATTGTAGTATTAAATTTTAATTTTTTCATGATCAATTCTCTCCCTAACATCTTCGATTTTTCTTTTAAAAATATGAAGTGCTTTTTTGATGACTAGTGCCCAATAGCGTCAAAATGAAACGAAAGAATGTATGTATTGTACATGCAAGTTTGTATGAAACTTGCGGAGTATGAAGTCGCGGAGTACGTGCCCATAAAATTGTATCTCTCCAATTGGTCTCAAATTTTGACATCACGTTCTATACACATAACTTTCTTACCCGAACCAGGATCTTTTTAATATTTAAATAATTTCTCATTTTTTTAAACAATCTACAACAACAGTAAATACGTTTCTTTTTTTCAAGTTCGTCATTTTGTTAATTATGCATAAAATTGAAAGATCCTAGTTAAGGTAGTAGTGACAAGCCTACATAACAAAATCATTTTGAATTTTTTTATTCAGATCACTACAACAGCCTCTAGGTGTACCCCGCCACCCGTCTTTTTTTTCTACGGCTCCACTTTGACGGTTTATATCAACGACTAACAATTGTGAAATTGACTTAATTTTTTTTGATGGTATAAGATTTGTTTGAGAATGCCGATGAGTTAAATTTGCCGGGATGTTAAAGGGCCGTGACAATGATGGAAAATAAAAGACGTCGACACGAACGCGTGGTTGAGTGCACAAAAACCGTTTGTCAGTTTATTATGATAAACAAGAGTTGTAGAGTACAAAATGTGATGATGATATATACATTGATGAGCACGATGAAATGATTAGAATTCTTAGAATTCGGTTGAGTACCGTTGATGAGAGTTTCGGAGACTCGATTGTTCACCGTATGAGTAAACAGTATGATTTGATTGCGCCCGATAGTATAGGTGAGATGTGTACGTTACACGCCGCGACGAATAATGATAATGATTCGCGTACGTTGAGCTCCACTTGAGAATGTTCTAGAGGTTTGATCGCATAACGTACAGAGAAAATGATTATAGATGAGTTCACTGATTTGTAAGATCAGTGAGATGATTATGCACTGAATTGATAAGTCTCTTTTGAGACGATTGCTAACAGAGATCGAATTATATTAATCACAAACGCGATTAACAATGGGATAGAGCCGTGAGATATGTACGAATGCACGTGGCTTGGCACAACCACGTGTTGAGCAGAGTTTGAAATGATGATGTACTATTTTATTAATGATTGCGCACCGTTGCGACAACCTGAGTTAAATGAGTGAGTCCAAAAAAGGTGATTGAATCCCGTGAGAATGAGAATGAGTGCTCTTTTTAACGTTAAATGAGAAATACTGCGTTAATGAGTTCGCGCGTAGTCACGCGTGGCTCGGACCGGTCGAGACTTGACGAAGACAGAGATAAGACTAATAACAATATGGCCGCATTGGCCACTGGCCGGCACGAAGCCTTCGCTCTCATAGTCGAGCGCGACGTCTTCGTGTCGACGAGAGCGCCCAGGAAGTGCTGCCCCGACGTGAGTCGCACGAGAAGCTCGCGTCGCTTGTAAGGCGATGCGGATTCCCGAACAGATTTCAATAATAACGTATAAAAATATTAAAAAGATAAAACAGTATTTTCTTATGAAAAAAAATTCATAAAAATTCTTTTAACAAACATGCTTTACATAAGGATTCTACCTTAAATCGTCATATTATAAACTCTCAAAGTTAAATACACTTTATCAGTTAACCAATCTACTGTCTCTATCATACCGATGAAAGTTTCATTTCGAAAAAAAAACATTTGTACCAGATTATTTGCGATGTCTGTGGGGACCATGTCGTCTCGATCAAATTTGAAAGTAACCGTTTTCTGCTTGCTGGTGTCGAGCTGACACTCGACAGTTATTGACTGTCCCTCGTTGCTGCTTACCGACAATACTGTCAGTTTTATTCCTGGTTTTCGACGTTTTGTGCCCGACCGCTTCACTCTGCTTCTCTCGGGGACAGTGAAGTTTTCTGAATTCTCCAATGGTATCCTGATGAGAGATAATATATCATTATTTTAAGAGTATCACAAAAAAAAACAGACAACAATGAATGCCGTCACGACAATAAAAAATATTACGATAAAACAATGCCGACCAACAAGAATTCACGAAATTAATTTGAATGTAAGTAAAGATGCCAATTCGAACTTGGTGAAGAATTAAGTTGGGACTGCAAAAGAAGCTCTTGATAAGTAAAGAACTACAAAAGCATAAATAATCAACTCCATTGAAACATTATTATTAATTTTTAATGAAAAAAACATTGTACTGATTCAAATCAATAGGCAATTTGTTCCATACTGCGAAAAAAAAAGTATACAAAATCTCTATGAAAGGGAACTCTAAAAGGAAACTGATTTCAGGCATAAATTCGAACAGATTCAGCAAAATTTAGCTTAAATTATCAGCCAATTTTTTGCTTTTCCTGCTCAGAGTTTGCCAAAAAAACATCCTGAATTGTTGAATATCCCGATTATTCCAAGTGTCACGTCCCGTTTTTCGCTATTATATTTTGTTATTTGATTTCATTTTATCTTTATTTTGAGTTCTTGCACCACAGCAAAGTAGCCATGGTGAGCGAATACGAAACGGGACGTGACGCGCTCTCGCTTCTGTCACCCGACCCCTCCGTACACATGAATCCACCTTTCATGCATTCGTGTGTACTTGTATTGGAATATTCGTGTAAGACCGCTAAACGTCCTTGATGCGTGTCTCTGTGCGGCGTCGCAATCTCAGGATTTGCCGCTGCGGGTGGGTGCTCGGGCTGGAATCCGCTGATCATGCATCGCATGATCCGCGGGTTCCGCTCGCGGAGTTCGGCCCAGGAACGACTGAAAATGCTTCCACAGGCTAAAAACTCCACCGGAGCGATAGCTTTCGAGCTCTCGTCGTCCCGATGGAGTTTTCCAGTCCTCATTCCTAAATTTGCCCTGGTTCGTTCCTGCGGTTAGTAAACTCCGTAACCGAGCTCCATTCACGGCGGTGTGGTAATTCCTGATTCGATCAATCAGGTGGACCCGCACAAAGGGATAAGTGTTGGTTTCGTTAACTAAATACGCGAGTGGCACAAGCACCGAGCCTTGTGCTCAGGACGTTATTTGTGACCTTAAACGAGCACCAATCCTCGTTGTCAAGGCCACCCTTTTATTTCAAATCTTCCAAACCTTATTTTCTTTTATACTTTCATCGGGGTGGCCCGCGAACTGTGATTGTAATTCGCAGGCATCTGTGTGGAGCGATCGTGGGGAAAATTGTTCCCGCGCGAATATCTTGTAACCATCAGAAAAGTAAGTCTCCAACCAATGAATCTACCATCCTATGTTATACCGCTTGTATTGTCTGTATCTTTCTTTATTGTTATCACGCCCTCTGTCAGAGAATACCGGAGCCCGTACGGGACCGACAGGCACCTCAAATCCAGTTTTAAGCTACCCTTTCTTTACTCCCACATAGTATTTCTTTAATCTCCAACACAAAACCTTCACAAAAAGTTTTCAAATAAATTGAAAATATGAAAACATTTACTCCCTCCAAATAATATTTCCAGTTGGCGAAAAACTAGGTCTAGATTATACAAAAAGTTATTGAATAAATAAAAATTTTACTATCATAAATAGACAAACACATAAAAACCCATGAACAAATCTACCATCAGTAGTTTCGGGTGATTTGTTAAAATTAAAAAAATTATGTCGAGACTTCGAAAAAAATCGTCCAATAAATAAAAACTTCAAAAGCATTAGTAATCAATAAAAGTACTTGTCCGGCCCATCACTTTTTATTCAAATTGCTCATTCAAATCAAAATCAATGAAGTTGATCCATGTGTTAATTTGATGGAATAGTAATACCAGCCGCTACCGCGTCTCTTAATATACCGTGGTGGATCAGCGAGTCTCTGGAAAAAGTTCCGAATGAAGTACCAATTCGGACTCGGGATTTGGGACTCGAGTGGACGAGCAAGACTCACTAGTGAGTCCCCAATGGGACTTTTTTACCCTCACTCGGTACGAGACCAGAATTTTGTCAAAGGTCAGACGCAAAAAAAACACCCTGCTCGGGACAATGATTCCTGATTTGGGACTCATGACGTCACAGGAAAAAGTCCCGAGTCCCAATTGGGACTATTTTTGAATTTTTTTGAGACTCGCTGATCCATCATGGTAAAAAGAAAATTTTCTTCGAATTCCAAGAAACGCTCATGTCATACTCAACGTTTGATAATGATTTTAACTTGTTTAAATTATGTCCATAATCAACTCGAAAATTTCTTGGAATGCGACGTATTATCAGTTTTATGTTCTCAGCAATAGTATAGGTTGTTTCTTATACCGAATAGAATTTCTTCCCTAAAAGAAACGTACAGTAAAAAATGCCGTCATTGCAATATAATTTAGGAGGCTACTGAATCAAATTGTGTACGTGAATAAACTCGATGATTTTTTAAAATGCGACTCATTATCAGTTTAATGTTCTCAGCAATGGTATAGGTTGTTTCTTATACCGAATAGAATTTTTTCCCTAAAAGCAACGAAGAGTAAAAAATGCCGTCGTTGCAATATAATCTAGGGGGCTACTGAATCAAATTGTGTACGTGAGTCTGCAATAGTATAGGTTGCTTCTTATACCAAATAGAATTTTTCCGCGAATGAAAACGAAGAGTAAAAATTGCCGTCATTGCAATATAATCTGGGAGGTTGTCCTAGATAGCTATAAATTTCGATTGTGCGAAGTTTATTTTTTCATGAATGCACAATTAAATCCTTTGTATATTACAGGGAAGTTCCGTTAAATTTTTTTACAATTGATGGAATTAAGTTAAAATACCTGAAGGTATTTTTCTCAATTCTCTGATTTGTATTCCCCTGTTTCAAGAGCCCTGATTTTGATTTGAATGAGCAATTTGAATAAAAAGTGATGGGCCGGACAAGTACTTTTAACACGTATTTAAACATAATTGTACCGATCCAATCGACGTCGAATGTCGTGAATGATATCAGGGGATCCTTAAAATCGGAGACGAATCGATTTTAAGTCTCTACCACCATAAAGTAACAAATGACTTCCCCTTCGATGTGATTATTTTGGATTAGCTATTTTACCAAAAAGTCATGGGCAGGAAGATTCCTTACAAGTTTCTGCTGTCGAAAAGTAACTCATGACTTCGCTGTTCCTTGGGCCAGAATATGTTTTAAAAAAATGGGTTTGTATCGTTCTAATTATCGGAAAGCAAGATTTTTGGGTTTTTCATGGTTGTAGTACAAGTCTCTGCCACCATTGAGGCAGTAGTCTGGTCTAGAGGGAGATTTTTGACGTCATTTTTGGGTTGAAATAACTTTGAAACCGTTGAAGTTGTCTTGATGAAATATCACACATGTATTTATTTTTCCTTCAAGAATGTATCTACATTAAGAAAATAAATTTTCTTAACCATTTTCATGTACTTCTTCAATTTTTACGACGTAGTCCATCGACAACTGCCTCAATCGGCGCCCACGATTTCTAGAGAACTAATTGACCGATTGAGCTCAAATTTTGCACATACCTTCGGTAGCCTCTTTTTAAGGACTGGTAGCAGAATTGAGTCTAACAATAATTTTGCGCACATTTTATAACTCGTTGAATACCCAACATTGTTTGAAATATCGTTAAACAAAGTTTAACAAGCTGCCATTTCCATACTAATTCTGCTACATCCTGATACAGATTGAGAATATATTTTATTTCTATTTTTCAGATACATACAACATCGCCCAGAGTGGGCGCCGATTGAGGCAGTTGTCGGTAGACTACGTCGTAAAAATTGAAAAACTACATGAAAATGGTTAAGAAATTTTTTTTTTTAATGTAGATACATTCTTAAAGGAACAATAAATACATGTGTAATGTTTCATCAAGACAACTTTAACGTTTTCAAAGTTATTACAACCCAAAAATGACGTCAAAAATCTCCCTCCAGACCAGACTACTGCCTTAAGTAACAAATGCTTTCCCCTTCGATGTGATTTTTTTGGATTAGCCATTTTACGAAAAAGTCATGGGCAGGAAGATTCCTTATATAAGTTTCTGCTATCGAAAAGTAACTCATGACTTCACTGTTCCTTGGGCCAGAATATGTTTTAAAATTTAAAAAATGGGTCGGTATCGTTTTAATTATTGGAAAGCAAGATTTTGGGGTTTTTTACGGTTTTTGATTTTTTAGTAATTTCGACAAAACGTTCTGAGCTGGACGATTATTCTCAACCCTTATGAGAGCATAATTTCATAATGTTAAAATTGCGAATTGCTAATAAAATACTTGTCCTTGAATTTATATCATAATTTTTAGTGCTGGACGTAACTAAGATGGTAACTTTTTTGATTTCTCAGAACTTTTTCAAGTTTCTGATGCGTCCCACAGGAATGAATACTCGCAATTACCAATAAATACTTGGCCTCAAGTTGATATCATAAATTTTAGTACTGCACGTAACTTGATAACTTTTTTGATTCATTAGAACTGTTTCAAGTTCTTGATGCGTCCGATAGGAATGGATATTCCGACATACCAATAAATACTTGGCCTCGAAATGATATCATAAATTTTAATGCTGTACGTAGTTTAGATGGAAACTTTTCCAATTCATTTAGTCATTCATCCTTTATAATAAGATGAGAAGAATGGGGCATCGGTTTTTAAAATGTTTTCAAGCGAGATTTTTCGGTTATTTACGTCTGCAATGTTTTCAAGTAGTGTATCTAAGATTTTCTCACGTTTTATTTGAATTTTTTTTCACTTCACAGAATAATTACAGATTTATAATTTTTTTTCAAATGTAATAATTTTCAGCAAGGTTCATGATTTTTGTTATGGGATATTTTTTTACACTTTTTTTTTGTGGTTCAATGTTTTTGCTCATTTGTCGATTGTTTTTAATTGTGTTGAAATATTTTTCAGGAAGGTTCATGATTTTTTTTATGTAAATTTTTTTTACACTTTTTCAACTTTGTTCGAAAAATTACAACTATGATATTAAAAAAAAATCCAAAACGCCGCTTAGAAGAATACAAAAAAAGTTACAAAATAAGTTAAGATCTGTTGAAATATACGTGGCCAAATACGGGAAGCTTTACTGCGTTTCAATAAATTTTCCAATACGGTTTGATGTTGATAGAAAAAATAATAAAGTTCGGAAATTCAATTATGTCACCAACCAAATTGCAAACGTAAAAAAATTAGATTGTAAAAAAATTCTGAACGAAGTACTTGGCGAGGATTGTTCCATGAAATTAACGTAGTGTATAGATCATGATCATGAACTCGCCAAGTACTTCGTTCAGAATTTTTTTACAATCTAATTTTTTTACGTTTGCAATTTGGTTGATGACATAATTGAATTTCCGAACTTTATTATTTTTTCTATCAACATCAAACCGTATTTGAAAATTTATTGAAACGCAGTAAAGCTTCCCGTATTTGGCCACGTATATTTCAACAGATCTTAACTTATTTTGTAACTTTTTTTGTATTCTTCTAAGCGGCGTTTTGGATTTTTTTTTAATATCATAGGGAAACAAGGGACCACCAATGTACTTGTCCACGTTTTTTTCCCCGTGAGGGGATTTTTGTGATTATATCACTTCTTTTTTCTAAAATTTTTAAATATTTTGGTTCATATAAACTCCTATGGAGACTGTATATAATTACAATCAGCACTTTTAGCTTGTGAATATAACCCATAACTGTTGATTTTATTTTGCATTTTTTTATTTTGTAGATGAATATGTTCACTGCGAGATTTGAATACACAGGATCACGAAAAAAAATGCTTACCAGTCTGTTCAAAAATTTATTCTGAGATCATTTTTTTTCACAATTTATTCAATTTACTCGCTAATCTCGCACTTTATCATTACAGAACTTCACTCAGAATCTCCGTTGAATATATTTATTAAATCCATTAATCGAAATTTTTCGGACGTCCTGCACTTGATTATGTCAAAACTCCGTTAATAACCGTTTCACTGTGTAGACGTCATACACTACGCTTACACGGCACTCTTATTCCGTCTGAGATCATTTTTTCACAATTTATTCAATTTACTCGCTAATCTTTGCACTTTATCATTACATGAACTTACCTAGAATCTCCGTTAACAGACATAAACCATTAATCGAGTCTTTCGGACGTCCTGCACTTGATTATGCCAAACTCCTGTTAAGAACCGTTTCACTGTGTAGACGTCATACACTACGCTTACACGGCACTCTTATTCCGATTTGGTTATAATGGGGTGTATATACATTA
>JBBLXU010000532.1:0-27500 GCA_037893425.1 Campoplex nolae
ACTGGAGACTGGCTTCGATGAAAATGGGTCTTGAGGCGGGCGTTGAGGCCTATCATAGTGTTGTATACAGACACGTCAAATTCTTGAATGTGTTGGTAACTTTTGCATAATCTTGAGCCCGTGCAAAGTTTTTTCTCAGCAATTACGCGACCGATCATGCTGATTTTGGGCGCAATCGAAAGAGAATTTTTTAATTAGCTAAAAGTTCAATTTTTAAGTTTCTCAATTGCTTCTAAGCTTCGTAATTCAATAAAATGACATGCCGATTTTACCCCCACCACCGCGAATCGGTTCATTCAGTGAAAGTATAGTCTCGGCGAGCCTCGGGCCAGCAGACGACAGGCTCTCAATGTACTTGTCCCGAGACTCTACCGACTACAACTTGATATAAAAGTTGTTTCGGGGGAAGTCTTCAGATAAACTTTTTCTGCTAATATGAAAAATTCTGTCATCGGAATGCAACGAATACCTACAACTTTTGAAAATTTCATGAAGCGACATATGAGCCATAGATTTTGACTTTTTCTTTCTAATTTTGGCATTTTGGATTGAAAAATTTATTGCGAAAAGTCTTCCGCTGCTCGTTTTTGGATGAAATCAGAATTTTTGTCTTCAAAATTTTTAGAGAAATACATAAAAAACATTGAAATTTTGTTGGGTCTAAAGTGCACTATGTTTTACTCTTTTTTACTTCACTTTTGTCATAATATATTTGAAAAAGGTGTTTCAGAAAGTTTTTGGATGCTCTGTTTCTGTTGGCATCAAAATTCGATTCATTGGAATACAGCGGATACCTACAAACTTTCACATTCCTGTAGAGCGACTTGTGTGCCAAGTATTTCCACTTTTTGACTCCGAATATGTCATAAAAATTGAAAAATTTGTTACAAAAGTCTTTGGCTACTCATTTCCGTTGAGCTTAAGGAAGTAACGCAGGAAATAGTATTAATGGACAGAAAAATATGAAACTTTGCAGAACGTTAGATTATGATGTAAAAGTCACTCATACAAATTTTTGTGGTCCGAGGTGGACTGTAACGCGAAATATCTGTAATTTTTTTTATGCCTCGACAAGCTACGACAACATGGCCTCTTATGAGAAATCACGGAGTGACTGTACATTATCCCTTAAATCTCCGTTAGTGATGGATAGATTTGAACAAAATTTGAACAGTCGAGAGATGAAATATTTTCAATCATTTATCCGGCTTAAAATTTGTCAAAGGTGACTTATGACAGGAGTAATAAATAAAATAAAACGTAACACTAGCTGTTTTTCAGACCGTCGCTAGAGATGTTGCAACGTCGCATATTCGTGGTTATGTGCGCGTAATTTGAAATTTCGGGGTATGTGGAGGCTGGCAAACAGATTGGAAAGCTGTTGTTTTGCTAAGAGGATATGAATCAGATTGAGTATCAATATAATGAATAAACAAATTCAGAAGGTATAAATACTGTATTATTTCCATACATATTCTCTTATATATGTGAAATTTTTTTGTATTGGAATAATATTTGGCATGTGGACGCAGTCTCAATTGTTTGTCAAATATTTGAGATATAGATAAACTGAAAAATCTTTTGCATATTAACTGATGGGCAATCGTTTCTACATAGAAAATCTGACAACCTCCCTCGTTCAAATCGATATATTCATACACTGGCGGTACAGCTTCCTTTTTTTGAGGTTAGGCTGTCGTTGTAAGTTTTTTGACGCTAGTTACAACTGATCAGCTGTCGATGCCATATGCACTGTTTTGAACACACATACACGCGCCCACATGTCAACGAAAAGCGACGTTGCCAGATGAACTACCACTCAGGTCAAACGATGATCTGATGGTTTTATGACTAGTTAGGTAGCTGAGTTACTTCCTTAAAATGCGCTGTATTTTTCCGCTCTCCCTTTTTAGTTCTGGCATATTAAATTCGAAAAGTAGTTTTAAAAAGTCTTCCGCTGCTTTTTTTTCTGTAAGTATCAAAATGTAGATAATTGTAATGCAGCGGATACCTGCAAACTTTGACAATTTTGTGAAGTGACATGTGTGCTAGTTTTAAGTATTTCCACTTTTCATCATATTGATTGTAGTTTTATGAATTTCAAATATGATCACAAAAACTCATCGAAAGCACATTTTTGGATGGAATACAAATTTCTGGCTTCAGAACACGATGAATACATCAAAATGTTTCCAATTTTGCTAGATCAAGTGAACATTTTTTTTTTTTACCCTTCGACTCCTATTTTGGCAAAATGAATGAAAAAATCTATTACAGCAAGTCTTCGGGGGCTCTTTTTCCGAAAGTATCAAAATATGTATCATAGGAATGAAGCAGATGGATATGAACTTTGAAAATTTTGTAAAGCAACATGTGCAAAGTTTCCATACATGTGTTCCATGTTTGGCTTCGATTCGATTCGGCATAATAAATTGAAACATGTTTTGTGTTCTATAAATTCCTTCCATATGGTCACTATGGTTCTGATTGCATTGAGACTTGTGCGAGACTAATGCAATTGATACAATTGTCCTCAATTGACTGTTTTGATAACTTATTTCAATTTCTAAGGCAGGATTCTGGTTTCAATTTGTCCGCAATGCCTAACATGTTGTTTCGAAGTACCCAAAAAATACTCTCTGAAATTCAATGAGAATATGAGAAGTACTGACACCTTTTATTCTTATGGTATTACTTCAAAGGTAATGAAGAGTATCAAGATTTTACCTCGTTGTTAATAGACAGTGAAATTAATATTTTTTAAAAATAATTTCGTGAAAAACGAGTTTTTATCCTGAAATTGGATGTTACAAGCCGAAATTCATATCTCGCTTGAAAATCAAGATTCTTCCATGCTTGTCCGTCTTAAAGGGGCACAAGAAACTAAAGTTGCAGGAAAAAAATCCCAATCGCCCTGGAGACAAACCAAGGTAACGTTTTTTCACTTACAATATCGTGAAAAATCGAGTTTTTATCTTGAAATTGGATGTTTCAAGCCAGAATTCATATCTCGCCGAAAAATCAAGATTCTCCCATGCTTTACCAAGGTAACGTTATTTCATTTATCACTTTTATTTTTCAATGTACCACGTTGACTTGAATCTTATCGATGACCCCAGTTTTTACTCGTATCAACTTGCAGAGACGGTCCAACTACAGATGAACTAGTAACGAATTTGCAAGCGGTGAGATGTGGATTAGGCCTCTTGGGGATACCATGTTTAAAAAAACGCGCCTGGAACTCTACCCCTGTAGTGGTGTGGAAAAAAGTTCGCAATATAATTTTTACGTTGGGCATGTCTGTATCATGAGCATAGAATCTTTAAAAATGTACTGACTGAATACAAACCCTTAGAAATTTAAACCAAAATTTTATCGCCATCAAAAAAAGGTTGAGGAATTTTTTAGAAAAAAGCCGTGATATCAAACCCAAAAATTCCCCTAGGGAAAAAAGGTCGGGACAAGTACATTGATGGTCCCTTGTTCCCTGATGATATCGAAAAAATAGTGGTAAAAGTTTCAAAAAAAAATATGTGTAATAAAAATTCCATAAAGAAAAATCATGAACCTTGCTGAAAATGATTTCACCACAATTGAAAAAAAAATTACAAATCAGCAAAAAACTTTATATTCAAAATAAATATATCAATTTGTAGTTATTTTGTGGAGTTGAAAAAAAACATGAAATAAGACGTGAGAAAATGTTAAATACTCTACTCGAAAACATTTTAAACGTAAAAAACCTAAAAATCTCACTTGAATACATCTTCAAAACCAATGCTCCATTCTTTTCATCTTATTCTAAAGGGGGAACGTTTAAATGAATTCAAAAAGTTTTCATCCAAGTTGCGTACAAAATTGAAATTTATTATATCATTCCGAAGCCAAGTATTTGTTGGTAATTAGGAATATTCATTCCTATGGGACGCATCAGGAACTTGAAAAAGTTCTAATGAATCAAAAAAGTTAACAAGTTACGTGCAGTACTAAAATTCATGACATCATTTCGCGGCCACGTATTTACTGGTAATTCGGAGTATTTATTCCTACGGGACGCATCAGAAATTTGAAAAAGTTCTAAAATGCATTAGAAATTTAAAAAAGTTCTCAAACGCATAAAAAATTTGAAAAAGTTCTAATGAATCACAAAAGTTACCATCTAAGTTACGTGCAGCACTAAAAATTATGATGTCAATTCAATGACAAGTATTTTATTTTATCAGTAATTCGCAATTTTGACATTATGAATTTATATTAGCATAAGGGTTGAGAATACTCGTCCAGCTCAGAATGTTTTATCGAAATTACTAAAAAATCAACAACCATAAAAAATCCCAAAATCTTGCTTTCCGACAATTAGAACGAAACAAACCCATTTTTTTAAAACATATTCCGGTCCAAGGGACAGTGAGTGAAGTCATGAGTTACTTTTCGACAGCAGAAACGTATAAGGAATCTTCCTGCCCATGACTTTTTGGTAAAATAGCTAATTGAATAAGATCACATCGAAGGGGAAGTCATTTGTTACTGTATGGTGGTACAGACTTATACGAAAATCGATTCGTTTCCGACTTTCAGGATCCCCTGATATCATTCACAACATTCGACGTCGATTGGATCGGTAAAAATTATGTTAAATATGTGATAAAAGTACTTGTCTGGCCATACACGCCAAGTTTACGTGTAATATTTGCAATGAATTTGTGCGGTACATGCGTGTAGATACAATAAGTGCATTTGTACGCGTATTTGCGCTTTTCTATTTAATTGTTTTTTCGTTTTCTTTTTAACCTTCAGCAGGTACCGCTCAAGATGTACCATGCAGAAACCCATTCACCATTCTTGGCTACGTTGGAATGATTTCATTTTTTTTTTTTTTTTTTTTAAGAATATTTGGAAGTAAATTTAAAAGTAATAACAAAAAAATGTAGAATGGTTACTGTATGATTGAGGTCGCGATCTTTTAATATTTGGCGTCCTTTTTTTACTTTTTCCGATTTACAAATTACAAATACAAAATTATGTAAAAAGACCATTTTCACATAATGCTGCGTAACAAGAAATCTATAGGGTTTTGATGAAATCGGTAAGAGGGTAAAAAGTTGCATGCGGCCATACTGGATAGACTAGAATTTTTGTGCCAGATTTCTTTTTATGTATTATTTCTGGTCGAAATAGTGATTGGAGCAGTGGTTCAACCTGAGAACCATGGGGCTTGAGGCAAAATATCAAGATAGGAAACTTTTTTACTTTGCTATTTTTTTTTCGCTGAATTTTTTTCAGAATTTTTTTCCATTTTTTTTTATCGAGATTCGAAGAATTGTCGAAAGAATCGAATTGTCGCATCTTGACAACTATTGGGCTTCAGAACGAGTATCAATAGGGGGAAAAATTGTAATTGTTGATCATCAATGTCCTAGAAAGTAGTTCGAGTGAAATTTTTCTCTGCCATTGTTCGGCTTGCGGTGGAATATCGAAAAAAATACCTTTTCGATGTGGCAAAAAATGAAGAAAAAATCTGAGAATCTTTTTGTCTACTGATAATCATGAATTAATTTTTTTCCCCTTTGATACAGTTTCTGAGGTCCAATAGTTCTCAGGATACAACAAGCTCGATAAAGTCAAAATTGGTTGAAATTTTTTATTTTTTTAATGAAGCAAAAAGAAAATTGGATAGTAAAAATGTTTCCTATCTTGATATTTTGTCGCAAACCTCATGGTTATCAAGTTAAGTCACACCTTCAAATTTCGACCAGAATCTATGGAAAAAAAAATCTTGCACAAAAATTCTGAAAAAACTCCAGTCAATCCAATATGACCGGTTGCGACTTTTCACCCTCTTTCTGATTCCATTAAAACCTTATAATTTTTCTTGTTACACAACATTTTGAGAAAATGGTCTTTTCTATACTGGTGACATATTTATGGGGAAAGAATTGCATAGAACTTGATAAACAAAAAAATTGAAGCTTGTGCTCCCCGTTTCAAGTTTTCCATGAAAAAAAAAAACAATGAAAAAAAACTTCACAAGTAGTTGGTTTATTTTGGAACAAATAAAAAAACGGCAGAAAATGACTGTGTTCAAAGATGTGTACTGGATCCAAAAAACAACGAAATAATAATTTAAAAAACCAAAACAATGGCGGAATATGTCCCCTTCAAAACCCCGTTCGCAAAATCGCAATATCTGCTTTTTTGGCAGAGTAATCGACCTTTTAGCTCGACTCGAAATTACGATTGATGTTCCTATACGTTTGGCCGGCAGTGTATATATGTCGCATTGCAGTCGAAGATGTGATTTGGGCGACGCACTCGACCTTTTTTTAGTGATGTTTATGGACGGTCAAATGGCGAGTGTCGAGTGACGAGACGTCATCCAAATGTTTAGGAAAGTACTGACTCGGTTCGTGGTCAGTGATGCATGTACCACGAGTGGGTTGTATCGCGTAGAGGCCTAGGACGAAGAAGGGAAGAAAGACCAAAAGGTCTCACGGATTGGAAATGATTCCTTCTCGGGTCGTCGTGTCAGAAAGAGCGTATTTTGAAAGAAAGGCTCTGCGCAATACACTCCGCTAGCACCACTATCGAGAGATTTTATTATACCGTTTATTTCGTACCTTTTAATCTATGTATCAAATCATTTAATAAATTCTGTACGCTGTGTCACTGCGGCTGTCAGTAAGGTATCTATCTATTTTTCGTACACATTATTTGTGTGTATCTGACATGTATATTGTAACGATAGGCACTTATCGACCGAGTGTACGTTGCTACGCGTCGGTTCGTGCTTCCTAATTTAAAAAGGAGCGGGTATGAAAGAACGTGAGAGAACGCGGATTTTGTGTAAAAAATATAATAAAAACGAAATTTATTCAATTTAATTACGTTTGTACATGAAATATGTCTCGTGGATAAATTAAAAGAAAGAAATATCGATCGCGTTACCGGATTTATGAAAATTCTATGATTGTTTCCTTTTGTTTTATTTTTATTCTTATTTTTGTTTATGTTCGCGTTATTTTCGTGTTTCTAATGAACACGAAGACTTGAGAGAAGCAGGAAACGGTGCGGTTTACTGTATGAAAATAAACGAGGATTTTCTTGAATTACAAAATGAATAAACAATTTTATTTTCCTTTATAATTTTTTTTCTTTATCGCTGTCGCACGCTTTATTATTATTCTCTTTTCGTCGCTTTCCGAGTGTATTTTTCAACAATATCTCCTGTGCTCTATAATCTCTGGAAAAAACTTTTAAAAAGTGGCAAAAGACTTCAAGTATTAAAAAGTTGTGACCTTATCTATAAAATTACCACTTGAAATGGTTACGCCATTTACAAAAATGAAATCATTTCATTCTCATCAAGCCAAGACCACCAAATGGTGTAGGAAATTACAAATAGACCTAAAATGCACGCGTTGTATATTTGTACGTATGTACTGTACATCATTGCAAACATTATACGCAAACTTGGCGTGCATGATTTTCAAATGTCAGTTCGGCAAAGGAACGCTTCTTTCATTTGTACATTGAGCCATTTTTTTCCGCTTATTCGTCCGTCCAAACCATTTATTCACCCAGCCCACCTAATCATCCGTCCGAACCTATTTATGTAGTGTAACAGCCCTGTAGTCCTTATACCATAATCCTGAATCCTTTCCCACACTGTCACCAGAATCCTCACATCCGCTCTACCTCTACATTAACTCGTTCCCACACACCTTACTCCCAAGTCAGCACATTTCTCACTCCTGCCCCGCGGCTCACACCAACCGCCGTACGCCTAACACGCATCGACCGTCTTGTTATCACTCCGCGGAGTGATACTAAACATCTTTAGAAAAATTTCTCCCAACAAAAAACACCATTCAAGAAACCAAGATCTTCCCAAAAATCCACTATTAGAAAGCAGTTCGATTCTTTCCTTGAAAAGTAACCTTAAAAAATAACTTATTATCATGAAAAGTTATGAAAAACTATCTTGAATGAAATTTATGAATAAAGTCAGGAAATCGTGAAATTCAATTCTCGCAAAAAGTTGAATTAAAAGATTACAAAAAGTTGTCAAATAAATATGGATGTAGTCAAGTACGTCGGATTATAATGTTAATAAATCCTCCAGTTATATTAAAACCGTAAAAGAAGCATTCTCTCTAAATAATTAGAACCTTGTAAAAAAAGATCTTTGGAAGAATTCCTCCAAGCGGAAAACACCAATCAAGAAACCAGATCGTCCCAAAAATCCACGATTAGAAAGCAGTTCAATTCTTTTTTCAAAAGTTACCTCAAATGACTTGGAACAAGGACTTTAAAAAAAAATAAATAAAATTTTAAACCCAAACAAAAGCTACCGCTATTGTTTGGGTTTAAAATATTATAATAAATATTACAAAGAAATGACAAACAAAAAATTACAAACAAAAAAAACTTGAGAAAAAAAAAATTTCGGCTGTTGTACTTGGCGAATTGTGTAATTTACTTCACATAATGTACTTACACATAATGTACATAGTTACGAACTCGCCAAGTACACCAGCCGAAATTTTTTTTTTCTCAAGTTTTTTTTGTTTGTCATTTCTTTGTAATATTTATTATAATATTTTAAACCCAAACAATGGTTTTTTGTTGGGAGAAATTTTTCTAAAGATGTTTTATTACGAGGTTCTAATTATTTAGAGGGAAGGCTTCTTTTACGGGGGACAACTTTTGGGGGGGAGGAGTAAATGTACTTGTCTCAACTTTTTGTACAGCATTTTTGCTGTTTTTTGTGATTATTTAACAACTTTTTGTAATCATCGCGAATCATTGGAAGAATCAGGTTTTTCGATTGGAGTTTTTAGTTATGACAGATTTTCAAAGGGATATTATATGATTATTGTTTTTTCAAGGGATTTTCCGTGGAGACGTTTTCAATCACCAAAAACTATTATCAAGCGATTTCTCAATTAGTTTTTATGCAATTGACTATTTATAATTTTCAAGTTTTATTTATTCAATGAGTTCCGTGAAGCCGGAACTTACTTTTTCACCACCCGGAACGATTATTTGGGAAGAGAAAATGGACTCCTGTCTCGACTATTTTTGCAGTCTCGCCCTGACCAATCGCGACACTTTTGATTTTCAGTGTCCGTGAATGTCGGTGACCCACCCGTGGGGGCCGGTGACCAAACCATGAATAAACAGCATCGCTATGCTAATTATTCATGGTTTATTTAACAATTTTCCTAATAATAATCTATTGCGAGGCTTGAATTATCATGATTCTGTAGGTTCGACTCCATTCTTCTCTTTCATATAAGATTGTTTTTTATAACGTTTTATAATGAGTCGCTTATTTGAAGCAATTATTGAGGGGAAGAATTTATACTTGAACAGTTTTTTGTAAATCACCGCGGTTTTTTCGAAAGGTCTAGTTTTTTGATGAGAAAGATTTTTATGGGCATGAATTATTACACAAGTAATTATTTTCCACAAGTTATTTTTATGAGGAGAATTGTTGACGGGAGAAGACTTTTGAAGAGGAAGTGAAGCGCCATCGTACGGGTACGTTTTCGATTATTTTTAAGAGGCAAGCACGCTAGCCACCAGACCAGAGCGGCGGTTAATATTTTTTCTTGTTGAAAAAGTGGAAAATTCGATCATGCAGTTTTGAACATGTGTCAATAACATACACTACCGGCCAAAATGGTATGGGGACGCTAGTTGAAATTTCTTGACGCACTAAAAGTTGGATAGCTCAAACAAAAAAAAGATATCCCAATTTTCCAAACGGCATTTTAAAGAGGACACATGTAGCTTCAATTTGCGCCTTGATAAAACCTTTTTCAATATTGTTTCAGTCTAGTACATTTTTTTGAAGTTGGCCGTTTTTCAACCTGTTTTTGGCTCCTGAAAATTGCGCGCGCGGTTCGTAGAAAATTTTTCCAATGATATTCACCATGGAAAACGTAAAAAGGGGAATACTAGAATTAATTTTGTTTTTTAAAAAGTTGCGTACGATTTTTTTTCGCCGCGTTATCCCATTTTTTGCGAAAAAATAGCGTTTTCAGAAAGTTCGGCGTAACGTCAAAACTATGAGGTTTTGGCGACATTGTCAAGAGAGTAAAAATATGTATTTGATCATTTTGTAGTCGCTAGAATTTTTTTAGAATTTTTCGTCGAGATTTTTTAAAAATCAATTTTCGTCCAAATGCTGATTTTTAAAATCGCTTCAACTCGGGAATTATAGGGTGCGTGGAAAAATGTTAAGAGGGAAAATTTTCTTGTTTTTCACTGTAGTAATCATTAGAATTTTTTCAGAAATTTCTTTCGAAATTTTTTTCCAAACTCTCGTTGTCAGAATTGTACTGACAACGTTCTCTTCTTCTTCTCTACTTATATTTATTCCTTACTTAAAAAAAAAAGTTGAGAAACTCGTATAAATGGGATAAGGGATATAATTTCTGATATCAACTTTTTTTTTTTTAAGAAAGGAAAAAATATAAGTAGAGAAGAAGAAGAGAAGTACAATTCTGAACACGAGGGTTTGGAAAAAGATTCCGAAATAAATTTGTGAAAAAATTCTAATGACTACTACAGTGAAAAACAAGAAAATTTTCCCTCTTAACATTTTTCCACGCACCCTATAATTCCCGAGTTGAAGCGATTTAAAAAATCAGCATTTGGACGAAAATTGATTTTTATGAAATCTCGACGAAAAATTCTAAAAAAATTCTAGCGACTACAAAATGATCAAATACATATTTTTACTTTCTTGACAATTTCGCCAAAACCTCATAGTTTTGACGTTACGCCGTACTTTCTAAAAACGCTATTTTTTCGCAAAAAATGGGATAACGCGGCGAAAAAAAATCGTACGCAACTTTTTGAAAAACAAAATTAATTCTAGTACTCCCCTTTTTACGTTTTCCATGGTGAATATCATTGGAAAAATTTTCTACGAACCGCGCGCCCGATTTTCAAGAGCCAAAAACAGGTTGAAAAAAGGCCAACTTCAAAAAAATGTACTGGACTGAAAAAATATTGAAAAAGGTTTTATCAAGGCGCAAATTGAAGCTACATGTGTCCCCTTTAAAATTCTGTTTGGAAAATTGGGATATCTTCTTTTTTGTTTGAGCTATCCAACTTTTAGTGCGTCAAGAAATTTCAACTAGCGTCCCCATACTTCTGGCCGGTAGTGTACTATTCAATAAAACGATACATTTTTGAACATGGGAAATGAAATATGTTTATTAAGGAGGTTGGCTACACACAACAATGTTGCCATGTTAAAAGCATAGGAAAATTCGAAATGATTAGAATTTAATGAAATTTGGTGAGCATATTCTTTTGGATTAAATATGAATATACAAATTTTTTTAAGATTTTTCTTCTACATAGGTTTCGAGTAATTTAACACTAGAGTTTACATCCGTAAGCGTAGGATTCTGATATATATATAGGTATATTTTTTGCATATTGTAAACTCCAATTATTCGACAACTATGTAGACGAAAAATTTGAAAAAATTTGTGTCATTGCATTTGATGCTAAAGAGTGTTATCACTGAATTTTATTAAATTCTTATCATATTGTCGTATGTAGCCACCCTCTTTGATTGAAAAAAAAATGTTCAAGAAAAAGTGCCCATTTTACCATGGTCTTACAAAAATCGCAGATATAATAAAGATCGTCTCCGACGACTCCGGCGCGATTGCAATCGGCCCAAGATTTGCATTCGGAATAAAATTGCATTCGATGATAAATTCGAAATTTTTTTTTCGTTTGAATTTTGAATTCAAAAGTCAAAAATTTCGAATTCAAAAGTCCAAAATTTCGAATTCGGAAGTCGAAAATTCGAATTCAAAATTCCAAACTCCCCGAAAGTTGAATTTTTTTTATCTGAATGACAAAATTTCAAATTTATCATCGAATGCAATTTTATAATTAAGAAATTCTCTTTCGATTGCGCCCAAAATCATCATAATCGGTCGCGTAATTGCTGAGAAAAACCTTTGCACGGGCTCAAGATTATGCAAAAGTTACCAACACATAAAAGATTTCACGTGTCTGTATACAACACCATGATAGGCATCAACGCCCGCCTCAAGACCCATTTTCATCAAAGCCAGTCTCCAGTGACAGCTGCGAAGAGAGCAATGACTACTACGTTCACACGGAACTCTTATTCCGGATTAATTACACACGGGTTTATTATACCCGATATATATATATACACCCCATTATAACCAAATCGGAATAAGAGTGCCGTGTAAGCGAAGTGTATGACGTCTACACAGTGAAACGGTTATTAACGGAGTTTTGACATAATCAAGTGCAGACCGTCCGAAAAATTTCGATTAATGGCTTTAATAAAAATATTCAACGGAGATTCTGAGTAAAGTTCTGTAATGATAAAGTGCGAGATTAGCGAGTAAATTGGATAAATTGTGAAAAAAAATGGTCTCAGAATAAACTTTTGAACAGACTGGTAAGCATTTTTTTTCGTGATCCTGTGTATTCAAATCTCGCAGTGAACATATTCATCTACAAAATATAAAAATGCAAAATAAAATCAACAGCTATGGGTTATATTCACAAGCTAAAAGTGCGGATTGTAATTATATACAGTCTCCATAGGAGTTTATATGAACCAAAATATTTAAAAATTTTAGAAAAAAGAAGTGATATAATCGCAAAAATCCCCTCACGGGGAAAAAAAACGTGGACAAGTACATTGGTGGTCCCTTGTTTCCCTATGATATTAAAAAAAATCCAAAACGCCGCTTAGAAGAATACAAAAAAATTACAAAATAAGTTAAGATCTGTTGAAATATACGTGGCCAAATACGGGAAGCTTTACTGCGTTTCAATAAATTTTCAAATACGGTTTGATGTTGATAGAAAAAATAATAAAGTTCGGAAATTCAACTATGTCACCAACCAAATTGTAAACGTAAAAAAATTAGATTGTAAAAAAATTCTGAACGAAGTACTTGGCGAGGATTTTTCCATGAAATTAGCGTAGTGTATAGATCATGATCACGAACTCGCCAAGTACTTCGTTCAGAACTTTTTTACAATCTAATTTTTTTACGTTTACAATTTGGTTGGTGACATAGTTGAATTTCCGAACTTTATTATTTTTTCTATCAACATCAAACCGTATTTGAAAATTTATTGAAACGCAGTAAAGCTTCCCGTATTTGGCCACGTATATTTCAACAGATCTTAACTTATTTTGTAATTTTTTTTGTATTCTTCTAAGCGGCGTTTTGGATTTTTTTTTTAATATCATAGGGAAACAAGGGACCACCAATGTACTTGTCCACGTTTTTTTTCCCCGTGAGGGGATTTTTGCGATTATATCACTTCTTTTTTCTAAAATTTTTAAATATTTTGGTTCATATCAACTCCTATGGAGACTGTATATAATTACAATCCGCACTTTTAGCTTGTGAATATAACCCATAGCTGTTGATTTTATTTTGCATTTTTATATTTTGTAGATGAATATGTTCACTGCGAGATTTGAATACACAGGATCACGAAAAAAAATGCTTACCAGTCTGTTCAAAAGTTTATTCTGAGATCATTTTTTTTCACAATTTATCCAATTTACTCGCTAATCTCGCACTTTATCATTACAGAACTTTACTCAGAATCTCCGTTGAATATTTTTATTAAAGCCATTAATCGAAATTTTTCGGACGGTCTGCACTTGATTATGTCAAAACTCCGTTAATAACCGTTTCACTGTGTAGACGTCATACACTTCGCTTACACGGCACTCTTATTCCGATTTGGTTATAATGGGGTGTATATATATATATCGGGTATAATAAACCCGTGTATAATTAATCCGGAATAAGAGTTCCGTGTGAACGTAGTAGTCATTGCTCTCTTCGCAGCTGTCACTGGAGACTGGCTTTGATGAAAATGGGTCTTGAGGCGGGCGTTGATGCCTATCATGGTGTTGTATACAGACACGTGAAATCTTTTATGTGTTGGTAACTTTTGCATAATCTTGAGCCCGTGCAAAGGTTTTTCTCAGCAATTACGCGACCGATTATGATGATTTTGGGCGCAATCGAAAGAGAATTTCTTAATTAGCTCAAAGTTCAATTTTTAAGTTTTTCAATTGCTTCTGAGCTTCGTAATTCAATAAAATGACATGCCAATTTTACCCCCACCACCGCGAAAAGTTTTGTTTCGAGAAAGTATAGTCTCGGCAAGCCTCGGGCCAGCAGACGTCAGGCTGTCAATGTACTTGTCCCGAGACTCTACCGAGTCTCTTGATACCGAATGCAATTGCGCTGAAGCCGGAGATGATATTTACTGTATCTGGTATTTTTGTAAATAAGACGAAGAAAATTTTTGTGAATGGGCACTTTCGTTGAACTTTTGATTCTTAATCAATAAACATATTTTATTTCCCATGTTCAAAAAATGTATCATTTTAGTGAATAGTATGTTTAACGCATGTTTAAAATTGCATGATCGAATTTTTCATTTTTTCAACGAGAAAAAACATTATTTTCATTTTCCCGTTAGAAATATACAGTTTTATAACGAATATCACTTCTACAACGCTTATTCGCAGTTGAATGAGCAAATTTTTCAATTTCGAAAAAATTTTCATTTTTTGCAAAAATTGGTCGTTCTATTGATTATTATGTTTTCAATGGATGTCCTAAGAAGAATCATCAAGATTTTCAACTTTCCGTCGAAAAAAAAAAATTTCACTTTTTTGGGGGGGTGTTCCGCTTTGCCGGGGTGTTCTGCTTTGCCCGGCTCTCTCCTATATCGGGTATAATAAACCCGATCATTTAATCCGGAATAAGAGTTCCGTGTGAACGTAGTAGTCATTGCTCTCTTTCTCTCTCTGCAGCTGTCACTGGAGACTGGCTTTGATGAAAATGGGTCTTGAGGCGGGCGTTGAGGCCTATCATGGTATTGTATACAGACACGTAAAATTCTTAAATGTGTTGGTAACTTTTGCATAATCTTGAGCCCGTGCAAAGTTTTTTCTCAGCAATTACGCGACCTATCATGCTGATTTTGGGCGCAATCGAAAGAGAATTTCTTAATTAGCTAAAAGTTCAACTTTTAAGTTCCTCAATTGCTTCTGAGCTTCGTAACTCAATAAAATGACATGCCGATTTCACCCCCACCACCGCAAATCGTTTTATTCAGAGAAAGTATAGTCTTGGTGAGCTCGGGTCAGCAGACGACAGGGCTGTCAATGTACTTGCCCCTGAGACTCTACCGAGTCTCTAGATTGAATATTCTCGTGTACTACGGTATCTAAATTACTACTAACTGTCATAAAATGACAGAAACTATAAAGAAGCGTAAGAGATCGGACAGTAGTACACAAGTCGAAGAAAATAGTAAAGAATATGTGCCACAAGATAATGATTCAAACAAAGAGCTGGCTGTGGCCAAACGTAATCGATATACGTTTGAGGAAAAGAAGAAAATTTTGGAAGAGTCCAAGACCCTTATCTCTTGAGAAGTATGT
The DNA here is from genome assembly GCA_037893425.1 of Campoplex nolae. Lineage (NCBI taxonomy): Eukaryota > Metazoa > Arthropoda > Insecta > Hymenoptera > Ichneumonidae > Campoplex > Campoplex nolae. The sequence continues at coordinate 15,503 of JBBLXU010000532.1, forward strand.
GCCAAATACGGTCTAAATAAAAGTGTTCTCAGCAAATGGAAATCTAATGAGAAGATAATAAAGAATGCTGCCAAAACTTGCCATACCAAAACACTGAAAAAAGTTTCCGAAACAAATGAACTCGACACCGAATTATTCACGTGGCTTTCTGATTGTCGTCGCAAAGGCATTCCAGTTTCTGGGCCAATGCTATGCCGACAAGCACTCACGATAAACTCTGGAATCGGTGGACCGGAAAATTTCAGAGCTAGCCAGGGGTGGCTAGAGAAATGGAAGAGTCGAACCCACATTAAACATTTAAAAATCACAGGTGAATGAAATCATTAATCTGAAATACAGGGGAGGAAAAAAAATAGAAACACCTAATAAAGGGTCTAGCCGGATAAGATGGGTCAATCTGCCCCCACTGAATTTCGGGGCTCCAATTGTTTGACAGATTCATCACCAAAAAAAGGAAATTTCTGCAAATTTATAGTTGTCTATAGTGATTTCCAGCGTTTCTATGTCAAAAAATGATGTTTTTTCAGATATTATGTTTGTCTCTGAAAGTCGTTTAAAAATCTGAAAAAATTCTGAAAAATTGGGAATTCTTGAAAGTTTATGAAGAAACTAATTTCAATTTTTATTCTTATTAAATACTATTTTTTATGATCTAATCTTCATTTTTTTTAATCAGTACAACAAGCATCGACTCTCCTACTATGTTGGCAAAATTCAGCATGATTCTGATTTCCAATCTTTGTAAATTAAAAAAAAAAAAAAAAATATCAACATTCGACCTGCAACACATGAGAAAACAAATTCAGTGGGGGCGGATTGACCCATCTTATCCGGCTAGACCCTTTTTTTATTGAATTTGCATTGGTCAATTCTACTTTCAACTCAATCTAGCTATTTACTTGATACTGAATTTTCCTTTACTCTATTTACTCCGATCTCCTCTATAAACAAAAATAGAATTATTTTTTTAATAAATTATAAAAAAACTATACCAAATTGCTACATTAAATTGTCCAATATTCTACATATGACATTTGCCTTATGGATTTGAAAGGGGAGAAAATATCAGTCGATGAGGAAGCAGTTAATCTGTTGAAAGCAGAATTTGCCGAAATGGTGGCTGCAAAAAAACTTGAAAGGTTCCAAATTTTCAATATGGACAAGAGTGGGTTGATGTATAAAAGTTCGCCGAAGAGAACATTTTTTGCAGCCGATCAGTCGCAAGCTTTCGGTGGGAAAAAACAGTTAGAACGGGTTACTATAGCCAAGTGTTGTAATGCCGATGGCTCTTTCATCTTGCCTCTAATATTGATCGGAAAATCAAAAAATCCAGACTGTCTGAGAAATGTGAACAAGAATAAATTGCCTGTATGATACCGCAGTCAAACAAACGCGTGGATGAACAAAGAGATTTTCGAAGAGTGGTTTAAAGATGTTTTTGTTCCAAAAGTTAAAATTCTTCTCAACTCTAAGAATTCGCCAAGGACGGCAATACTGCTCGTCGACAATTGTCGATCTCATCGATACGTAAAAATTAACGACATCGAAATAAACTTTTTTCCGCCAAATGTCACCTCTCTCATCCAGCCTATGGATCAAGGCATCATTCAAACTGTCATATTAAACTACGAGATCAATCTCGTAAATTCAATCATTGAGGCTCAAAATAAAAACGTGACGCCAATCAAGTTTTTGAAGAAAATTGACGTGCACAAAGTAATTTTCTGGATTGCTGACGCATGGAAAAAAGTTAAATCCACGACGATCCAGAAATGTAGGAACACTTTATGGCCCAAATAAATTAAAGATGCGTCGACTCAAACAGATGAGGACTCTCTTATTATCAATAATCTCGATATTTCCGTGGGTACTGACGTCACTTTCAAATCGCTAACTGTAGACGATCAAAACGTAACCGACTTATTTAATTTCATGAAAAAAGTCGATGGTTATGAAAAGGTAGACGCAGCAGCCGTATTAAATTGGATTCAAAAAACAGAAAAACGTAAAGTATTACTATTTTCTTCTTCTTTTTTTTTTAACTGACCACGAGATATGCTCTTTATGCTGTCGTCAGGTGAGCATAAACGTTTTATTTTTATGTCCATATTGTTTTATCCCATTCATATAAAAGGAGAAGGAGTCAATATCTGTGAGGATTCATCTTCAATGACAGAGTTCGACTCTCTCGGAAATGGTCCACGTTCAGTTGAGTGCGTTGTGGTTCAAGATAATACGCAACAAAACGAAAACGCTTTTTATTATGTCTCGGAAGCTTTTGCTGTTTTATATGAAAATCTCTAAACGCCCTTATGTTTGTTTTGACTTTATATGAAAGCTTGTCAACACACACATCTTTTTAATGAATAGAGAAAATGTCGAATAAAAATTTAGATTTTGTGTTACACACACACACACACACACACACACGCACACACGCACACACGCACACACGCACACACGCACACACGCACGCACGCACGCACGCACACACGTACACACGCACGCACGCACGCACGCACACGCACGCACGTGCACGCACACACACGCACACACACGCACACACACGCACACACACGCACACACACGCACACACACGCACACACACGCACACACGCACACGCACACACACACTCACGTATGCATGCACACATCAATTTATACACTACACGTTCACTCTATTTTGCCCGAGTAATCTCTCCCAGGCTGGTTTCTCAACCAGAGGTTCACGCACAAAGTTCTCGAGCTCGGAGTTGGAGTCGGAGTGGGGGAAGTGCTCGAGTGGGAAACTGGGGAAAGTTTCTTATTGCCGAGTTTCTTATTTGGAGGTTGGACTGTATTTCGCGTTTTCACGCGGTTTTCGCGGTCTCGCAGTTTTTCGTAGTCTATTGTTATATTTTTATAAAATATATGTGTATGTAGGTATGATGTCTCATTAAAGATTATAATCGTCATCGGGGGGGCTCCGCCCCCGAACTCCCTGGGGGGCTCCGCCCCCTCCTCCCCCTCTGGGGTCTCCACCGCCGGACCCCCGCCGGGGGCTTCGGCCCCTGCGACCCCCCTAGCCCGGGTTTGAATTGTATATGTGTGCTTCTTGGTTTCGTTCCGTTACTTCCGCGGGAGGAGAAGTCCTCCCATGGAGGGGGTTCGGAAAGTAGATATATATATATACGTATACGTAATTTAAAAACTGTGGGTTTTTTGACCAAAAGTCCAAGTACAAAAAAGTTTTATTTCTTCAATTTAAATGTTTTGGAATTTTTCCAGATATTTTTTCGAATTCTTTCATCCAACAATGTTGACGATGATGATAAACATCATCGGAAAAAAATCGTGAAAAATTCCAAAACGTTGAAAATAAAGAAATAAAACTTTTTTGTACTTGGACTTTTGGTCAAAAAACCCATAGCTTTTAAATTACGGAAATTGATAGACCTGGAGTTCGACTAAAATCAATGAAAAAAAAAATTTCGGAAAAAAAATTTGGAAAAAATCGAGTGACTAGAACAATCTTAGAGGTAACTTTTCACTCCCTTAAGATTTTTTTCTAAATGTGATAGTTTTCGTGTTACCCAGGAATTTCTGAATGTCGTCTTTTCTCGCCAAAAACATGATAACTTTTTCAAAAAAATTGTAACGGATTTTATAACAAACGAAATTGAAGCTTGAGTTTTACCTTTTCAAGATACGTTCAAAGAAATTAAAAAAAAAAATTTCACTGAAAACGCGGTCGCTCTGTAAAAAGGGAAAAAAAAGACGAAAAATGGTCGTTTTCAAAATGACGTCCTAATCGTAAAAAATATCGCAAAAATTTTTCAAAAAAGTCAAAATGGAATGGGGTTTCTCTTCTTTAAAATGCCGTTTATTAAATTAATTTATCTACGTTATCGACGGAATAACATGAAAAAGAGTGTTGGAACTTTTTCCGACTTTTGTCCAGAAACTTTCCGACTGTAGTGTATATTGTGGAAGAAAATTTTCTATAATGAAATCGAGGCACCTAATTTTTACAATTACCAATCGACCTTTTTACGGGGATCACAGGAAAAAAAAATTTATGTCATCTGAAGCGCATTCATCCCATTGTATGATAAAAGTTTAATTTTTTTCCGTGAGTCGAATTATGTAACAATGGCGACGACTTCAAGATCAGAAATGAGAGGAAATTGACCAATCTCGAGTATAGATACGCTGCACGTTTTGCCTTGCCTGTTATAACATTTTCTTTTTAATACTTGGCGTCAAGACGCTGCCGCGTCTCTAGATGAAAGAATTGAATCATAAATTGGCTCGTTTTTATATTTTTCTACTTTGTTTTGTCCGGGAACAACCTGCTTTACTCTGCTTATTTTCCTTTCTCATCATTTTTCAGATTCTCAATCATAATCACAATCCAAAAGTGTCTTGATTCGATATAAAAATAATAGATTTGATAATTTTTTTATAAATCAAAATTTTTACCGCCGCCTTTTGGATTGTCGTTCCAAAATAATAATAGACGTCCTATCTCTTTTTTCTTTTATCTCAAAATCATTTTTTATTACATTATAAATTCAAGGGTATTGATTAAATTCACTTTCTTTAATTCTTTCATATTATTATTCATTTTATTTACGAATAATTCCATTGTAGTCTCTTGGATGTAAAATTAAACTAATAGTTCCGCTTAGACTGCCTCGGCTATATTTTTATCAACTTGAATTAAATTTGATATGCAAAAATAAATAAATAGTTCTTCCCTGTTTCCAACAACCATAAAAATAAACGAAATAATAAAAAGGTGAGTACGACTCACGCTACGGGCTCTAAATGTCGCCGAATAGCGCCAATATCCCTTGTAGTACAGGAAAGGATGCAGTCTCCAGACCACGGGAGTAAAACGTCACCGAATCACCCCAATGTCCTGAGCATCTACTAGGTAAGGGAAATAATTGACCATGAACCACGGGATGAGAACGTCGCCGAACCCCTCCAATGTCCCATGCATCAATTAATCGGAAAGTAAAAAAAATAGGAGTGATCCTGGACTACGGGATGATAACGTCACCAAACCCCACCAATATCCCAGGCATCAAGGAAAAAGAGGAACAAAGGATTTATGTATTGTTGGAACCAGGTAGTGTTTTACTGGAGAGAGCTCTGTTGGGAGGTCCGAGCCAGTCTAAGAGATCGAAGGAACTGATCTCGAGAGCGGTCGCGCACCGACTTTTATACCCCACTTTTCCCTCGCTTTCTATGCGCCCCTTAACTTAAGCCTCGAATCCCTTACTGCGCATGTTAACACTCGTTCTTTTCTCTCATTTGCTCAGCACAGCACGCTCCCCTCCACGCATTCACGCTTTTACATTCACTTGCCGCTACCCCCATTCTCGCACCCTTAGATGCGCGAAAATCCGCTTTTTATATATTTCAGCTTTGTTTATTGTAGTTTTTGCATTATTTATTGCCAATCATTGTTATTTAATCATTTATTGAAGCATTTCTCGCATTAAGAAACAATTGAATAATTTTAAAAATAATAGAATTATTTCGAGTCTTCTCTTGAAGTCGGCTAGTGCGCATGCGCTGTAATACGCATTTTTATTTATTCAAAATTCTTGACATTTTCGATAAAATTATAAGTCGCGAGCATTTCGTCTCGATTCTTTGATTTTTTTCCGAATTTTTAAGAGTAATTACGATATTGAGAGATGTTTCCATCACGAGTAATAAGGAAAAACAAAAAAGACAATTAATTTTATACTTTTGACGCATGGCGGCAGTCGGTAATGCTCGCGTCGGTAGTCTCGGCCTTTCGTTGCCAATGCCCAAGATGGCCGCCGCCGGGACGAACGCGCGTTATTGTTGTTGTTGGGCGAAAAATGTCGGCGATCGCGCCGTCGCGTTACATTCGTTCGCGTTCGGGACGTGTTTATATCGTGTCGGGAGTGCATTTCGTTTCAATATATCTCTCGCTCGCAACGCGCAAGCGAGCGTAGCCGCGTTCAGCGTATTAGTGCGCTGGAGAGGAAAGTCCCAGAATGATGGAAATTTGATCGCTAAAATTACATATCTCGAGATTAGCTGGACGGATTTACTTGCAGCAAGGACCAATGGAAAGGGAAAAATCGAAAAAAAATCTTCACCAATTTTCAGATTTTTTAATGAAATAGTTTGTCCGTGAGAGCCGTTTAAAATTCCTGTAACGTCATAAAACCGACATACTCGCGTATATAAAAGTGCGGCAGGGCTTGCGCTGGCTTGTCCTTTTACGCGGTAGTTTTCTTTTCTTTTAATACTTGGCGTCGAGCCGCTACTGCGTCTCTTGACTATATTTAGATATACTTTGGTATGACAGGTGCCACCGTCGATTTAGAGTTGGTCACGTGGGTTCGATGACTCTTAAAGCTGCATTACGTAAAAAGTTATGAAATGATTCTAGCTGCACCAAAATATTTATAATTGAATACGGAATTTCCCATCGTGTTCAATAATATTATCACATGATGTTGGATGTTGATAGAAAAAACAAGTGATATCAAATAGCAAAAATCCCTTCCCGGGGAAAAAATACATGAACATTAGGATGGCCGTAACTCGGGTCATTTTTTTTGCGAATTCCTTTGCAGAAACATCATCAACATAAATAAAAAAAATGTGTACCAAGTTTGAACGCGTTAAAAAAATTTTAAGGGGTGCCCCCGAAAATTTGAAGTTTTAAATGCAAAATACGTGTATTTATCGAACTTGTTGCTTAATTATTTTCTGCCTTGTATAATAATGACGATAAAAATCTGAAATTTGGCAGACTTATTGTTCATATCGAAGGGTACGAAAAGGATTTTTTTCAGATTTTTCCGAACATTATTTCCATGATTTTAACGGTTACAAAGATAACCATATTTTTTATTTTTTTAGTACTTTTATCCAGGTCCCTTGAAGTACTTTTAAACGTCACTTTGAGGCATTTAGACAAAATTTGAGCCGTAATTAGCAGTGTACGCTCAACAATAACTCATCAAAACTCGAACTTACGCAAGATTTCATCGGCGAAGTGGTCGAAGCAAAATCCTTTTGTTAGCATCTGGATACGTTTTTTTGGTAATCTCCGACAACTTGCGTCGCGATTAATCTTTGTTCCTCGTCATTAGTGAGTTTTTTATTAATACTTTTGAAGAATATGTGAAGTTACATGGAAACCAATTTTTTTTTTCAAATCAATGGGAGCGTAATATGAATATAGGGGACGTGAAATATCATTTCATAGCACTGTGTAACCTAAACCCGCAATTGAACAGTATCTTCAAAACAATTTTCAATTATGAATTTCAGTTACAGAACTGAAAAATATTTTTCTATCGCATCTCTTACCGATTTTTCCATGTTCTATCACATCTTTGGCTTATTTGCGTTTATTGAGGTTTAAATTTGATCATTTATCAGTGTTCATCGTATATTGATTAGATATTATCAACTAGGGCAATTAGTCCTAGTTTTCTGTGGTTTTGCCAAGAAATCATAATTTTCTCGTTAATTTCTTTTAGCGTTTTTGTACAGTCCGCCAATCGGTATACACTTTCTCAACTTTTGCAACACGCTTGTATAAACCTGGCCCAAGCATACCAGCTTTTTCCTCGAAATCTAATTTTTTCTTCAGGATCAGCATTTTATTATAAACTGTAATTTATCTAACGCATATTCGAAAAATCACTTTCAGCAATTGCAATTTCCTCGGCAATTTATTTCAAGACGATTGAGAATTAACGTTGCCAGTAATATGAACGCTTTTCGCAAATCATACTTTCTTGCCGTCGCTGCCTACACTTTCCGTTGTGTTCCGTTGACTCTAGTAGCACGTGTAATGTGTATATTAGAAGTTAGAAATAATTACGCATGGATAAATTATGTTGTCTGATTTCAATTGAATTAATGTGATAATTGGTCGTATTTATAATATACTTTTATTATATAAAAAGTAAAAAAAGAACGCCAAGTATTAAAAGACGCGACCTTCATTATAAAATAACCATTCTGTAATTCATATTATTTGTTTTTTTTTTTTTTACGTATACGGAAAATAAAAACGGATTAAAGCGCGCGAATAGAGCGCGCGTAGATGGCAATACATGCCGGTATCGTCTACGCGTTGAGAAACGAGAACGAGAGAGAACGCGCCATGCCAAGGAAGAGGGAACGCGCAGCCGCGTGCTGTCTCTCTCTTTCAGCGGCGCGCGAGAAGTGGGGGTAGCCTCGTTCAGCGGGAACTGGGCGCAGAAGACGGGACAAATGTCACGTTTCACGCAAAGGACGTAAGTCCAACGTAAACAAACGCTTATTACGCCTTTCTGACTCCAAGGGACAGAAGTTCCCAAAACATTCGATTTTAATTCACAAAATTATGATATCTCGAGATTGGCTGAACGGATTTACTTGCAACAAGGACCAATAGAGAGAGAAAAATCGGAAAAAAATCGTTACCGATATTCAGAATTTTTACGTAAACGGTTCGACCGTGAGAGCGATTCGAAAACTTTATGACGTCATAAAACCGGCATATTCGAGTATATAAGAGTGCGGCAGGTCTCGCGCTGGCATTTTTTCTTTTATTACTTGGCGTCGAGCCGCTACCGCGTCTCTGGATCAGAAGGAGTGAGGAAGGTTAAAACAAGTTCCAAATTGACACCAGCTCCTTCAATCAGGATGTCTCCCAATGGTGTTCGAGTACGAGCTATCAATTTGGTGTTCAAATCGTGAGCAAAATTGCCGTTGTCAATGACGTTGCGGAAATGGGAATCAAACACATGACAGAGTACAATACCCGACTTACCAACGATGAGAAACAAAAACAGTACGTACTGCAAGTCGTCGGAGATTACCAAAAAACGTATTCAGATGCTAACAAAAGGACTTTGCTTCGACCACTTTGCCGATGAAATCTTACGTAAGTTCTCGTTTTGATGAGTTATAGTTGAGCGTACACTGCTAATTACGGCTCAAATTTTGTCTAAATGCCTCAAAGTGACGTTTAAAAGTACTTCAACGGACCTGGATAAAAGTACTAAAAAAAATAAAAGATATGGTTATCTTTGTAACCGTTAAAATCATGGAAATAATGTTCGGAAAAATCTGAAAAAAATCCTTTTCGTACCCTTCGATATGAGCAATAAGTCCGCCAAATTTCAGATTTTTATCGTCATTATTATACAAGGCAGAAAATAATTAAGCAACAAGTTCGATAAATACACGTATTTCGCATTTAAAACTTCAAATCTTCGGGGGCACCTCTTAAAATTTTTTTAACGCGTTCAAACTTGGTACACATTTTTTTAAATTTCTTTGATGATGTTTCTGCACAGGAATTCGCAAAAAAAAATGACCCTAGTTGCGGCCACCCTAATGGACATGTACATTGATGGACCCCGGTTACTTATGATAATACAAAAAATCATACAAAAAATCCAAGACTGCACCTAATGAAATTTTAATGAGTTATTCCTCGCGAAAAGCTAAAGTTGCATTTCATAATAAGTTGTAAAATAATTTGAGTTCAATTAATATACATGTGGCCAGTCACGGGGGCCTTCATCGTGGTCTATCAAATCAAGTCCGATGCAAAAAAAAATTGCAAGTGAAAAAAAAATTGAATTGGAAAAAAACAGCCGAAGTACTTGGCGAATGTTTTTTCACTTTATTCGCCTAATGTATCGATCATGATGACGAACTCGCCAAGTACTTCAGCCGTTTTTTTTCCAATTATTTTGAAAATATTTTACGACTCATTGCAAAATGCAGCCTTAGCTTTTCGCGAGGAATAACTCATTAAAATGTCATTAGGTGCAGCCTTGGATTTTTTGTATGATTTTTAGTATTATCATAAGTAACCAGGGTACATCAATGTACTTGTCCATGTTCTTTTCCGCAAGAGGAGGTGTTTGTTATTTTACACTGTATGCAAAATATATCCGTTAACTGGATCCCGCAGCACACGATGCTATTTTCGTGGTGAAAAATATGTGTTGTATTTTCGAAGAGCGCAGTCATGATTTCTACCACGAAAAGTAGCGTTGGTGCAGTGGGCTATCGTAACGTCTGAATTCACTGGTTATGGGGTCGTCAGAACGAACCAATCAGAAATTCGAGAGAGATCAAAAGGCTTTTGACACTGTTATATACGAAGACGTAAAATTCTCGAATGGGTTAGTAACTTTTTCATGATTTTCAGTTTGTGCAATATTTTTTCTCAGCAATTACGTCACTGATCGTACTGATTTTGGGCTCAACCGGAAGAGAATTTTTTTTGTTAGTCTCCAGTTCATTTTTCGTGGCATCAAATGGCTCATGAGCTCCATTAATGAGCAGAACGCCATGCCAATTTCATCCCCACCACAGCGAATCATTTCATTCAGAGATAATTTAGTCTTGGCGAGCCTCGGGCCTGCAGACGATAGAGCTGTCAGTGTACCTATCTTGAGACTCTACCGAGTCATTCATGATATTTCGGGGTTGAGTGAACGGATTCACTAATCAGCAGGGACCAATGGTAAGTAAAAAAAATGCTTCTTTAGATCTAGCTTCTCCAGCTAATACGTTCCTCCTATCGTATTAATTAAAATTGTCATATTCGAGTGTATAAAAGCGCGGCAGGGCTCACGCTTCCTTTTCGTAATACTTGACATCAAACCATCACCACGGTTCATGATCGGCCACTTTATCTGTTCAGACTGTGAATACGATAACAAGTGTTCCGTCAAAATCTGAAAAAAGTTATGTTAACCGAACTTGTTTGTAATGAGAATATCATAAACTTACGCATCGTTGAAGTTTGCGGCTGAAACATTCGACAAGGATCCTGGAATAATGTGGCTAGTGAGCATTGCCGTACCCTGAGCATTTGTTGAGTCGTTACATTGAACTGAATCAAATGTTTCCTCCGTTGCAGAGTCACTTTGGTCCACGATACTTAATATTCCATGGCTGATAGAAAAATGTTGCTGCGGGGATACTTGAAAGTTCATAACTTGCACTTGCTGTGTAAGATTAGTGGATTGTTGCTGAAAGGTCGCAATGTCTTCAGTGAATGCAGCATTATTCGCGATTGTGTTGGTTGTTAATTGCGCTTGAACAAGTCCATTTTGCTGTTGCGTTTGTTGTTGCGATGGTGGCTGCTGAACAGTCATGTTACTAATAATAGCAGATGTGTTCGAAATGACTTTTGTAACAGTACTCGCCTGTGTGGTCTGTGGGGTTTGAACGTTTGTCGAATTTTGAACCTCATGAATATTAGGACTCGTTGCCGTTTGTATTGACAAAGTCTGTTGAGTGAGTTGATGTTCTTGTACGTATGCTTGAGAATTACTTGTCGAATTAACTTGTTGTTGCTCATCACTCGATTTTTGTAAACCCGTCGAAATATTCAAAGGAACAAGTTTACTCAAGTTCGATTGCTGTGTGCTACCCTGGGTATTTGTCTGCTGGTCAATTGTCGTGCCTGAATATGGCGTACCTGTAGGCTGCCCAGTTTGCTGAAAATATTGTTGTTGTCCAGGTCTTTGTTGTGAGAAACTTATTGGTGAGTGTTGCAGCTGTTGCATATGCTGGAACTGTTGACTTGGGGAGTATGGCAAGTGCTCTTGTCCCTGAGGGACAAAATTAGGTTGTGGAAGAAGAGGCTGCTGTACTTGGGGATTTGTCATTTGCGATTGCAACACAGTTTGCTGACCGCTGGCTGGGCTACTCATCGACTGCAGTTGTACATCAATTTGGTTCAGATAAAGGTATTGCTGCTCAGACTGTTGCAATTGTGTTGGTTGTACTATTGGAGGTGACGGCTGTAAAACCTCCGATTGACGTTGTTGAATTTGAGTCTGCTGATTTTGTATTTGAAAGGGTTGATGTTGGAGCTGGAATTGCTGCGGCTGTAGTGGTTGTTGACTTTGTACCTGAGACACCAACTGGTGATAATGAGAATGATGGTGAATTTGCGGCTGCTGAGGTAGTTGTTCCTGGAACTGCAATTGCT
>JBBLXU010000532.1:32500-185330 GCA_037893425.1 Campoplex nolae
TCGATCCTCACGATCACGCAGCAATCCGACTATCTGCATCTTCAACATTTTCGCAACTGCTTTAGCATCTTCCTCAAGGATAAGGCTTGATTTGGCCATTTCTGAAGCAACTTCTTCAGCATCATCACCCTGTATATCGAATTCGAACTGTATCGCTTCATTTTCCTTGTGTTTGTTAGTTCGCTTCTTTGGATCAAGTACGCGTAAACGAAATTCCACCCGTGACAACTCTGGATCTGCAATCGTTGGATCACGTGCTACCATTTCGAGTTTAAGACCAACATCATCAGCGAAGAACTCATGGCTTAGCAAATCTTTGACAAGCGGACGTTGGTCTTTTCGCAATCGTATACACATTTCTATTATGTCACGTACTTCGGGATTATCAACTTTATCATAACTCTGTGGTTTTACACCCTGTAAATTAGAACATAACAGATTATGAATATTGCTTCTAAAGAGCAGCACATAAAAGAAACGGGAAGAATTTTGGAAACCTCACCGATACGACTCGTTTGTAGATTTGAGCAGGCCCAGTACATTCTGAATACGGATATTCACTAGTAGCCATCTCAAGCATGCACATGCCGAACGCATACACATCCACCGATTCATCGTAGTGTTCTTCGTACATTTCGGGCGCCATGAATTCCGGTGTACCAATAACGCTCTTTGCAAAGCTTCGATTCTTCAGCGTAGCGAGACCCAGATCGCCTATCTTGACACTTCCAGTTGTACCCGTTATGAAGATATTGTCGCATTTTAGGTCACGATGAATTATTGGTGGCGAACGTGAATGAAGAAAAGATAGTCCTTTCAAGATTTGCCGACACCACGACTTGACAACTTTTGGATTTATTTTCTTGAACCTCCGTAGGTATCTATAAATGTAAAAAAAATGAAATAAAAATGACAGTTTTTGTGATTTTCTCATTTTCATCAATCATGCTCCAAATACGAATCAGTTCGCACAGGTAGGAAATAGACGATTCATTACCGAGGAGGGGAACAAGACATCGAAGAGTGAGTACATAACTCCATCATTTTTATTTTGGTTTCATTTCTGTGCATAGCAATTTTCAGTATCAAACTGTTGGGCTTTCTTTGATTTTAACTATTATTTTTGTAAGAATTTGATTTCCATTTCAATCGTTAATCTTTGAAGGATAAAACGTTTTTTCTCTTACTGACCGTGGATTTTGATTGATGAAATGATGAATACTGTATTTTTTTGGTCGGTAGAATTTTTCCATTTTAACATTCAAAAATATTCTTATATATAATATTTTCATAAAATAAAATTTAGGAATAGACCAGCAGTGGTAACATCTGAATCAGTTCAACAGACCATCCATATAATTTCGCATTTATGAATCAGTCTTATCGTTTTTAGCATTTCAAAACCTTCAAGATTCATTTATTTCTAATCAGTTGACCCGCATGGTACACACCAGTTTCCTTGACTGGTTCGGAAAAACTTGTGCAAATTTTGTTTTTGCTTTTTCATAAAAATATCAGTCTTACAAACATTTTTGTTGTAATATTCATATTCTACAAACGATTTCGCATTGATTTACGTACAATTAGACTCATTTAGTTTAAAAAGTAGAATGCATGGGCGGGTTAACTTCACGGTAATTTTTATTTTTGATTTTTTCGTGATAAACTCATCTCACAAGCGTTTATTTTGTTCTTACAATACTCTACAAACGACACACAAACAACGATTGAAATCAGAAAACTTTCGAAAAGTTCATGTCGGACGGCCAAGTTCACGTCCATTAAAAATACGCCTGTCAAATTATCCCCAAGTTAACTAAATACTACCGGTATACAAATGTCCGCCGATAAGTTATCCGAAATGAGCTAGATATCCCATGACAAAAATGAAGTTATCTTTCGGATAACTTTTTGGAGAGCTATAGAGGATCCTGCTGTCCGTCCGAAGGATGGCGCCATCAGTCCTTCTTTTTCCAGGTTTGTTAAGAGAATTGCGAGAGGGACGACGAGGACTGCACGCTTTTTGTTTTTCATTGCGGATTTTTCTTTATTTTCTCGTTTTGTGAAGGTCTTTTTATGTAAATAAAGGTTTGTTGAATAAGGCAGTGACGTAGAGGCTAGTAGTAGCGCATTGTGAGAAAGTAATTTTACGATATATAAGTGAAAAATAGAGATTTCCGACCCGCACATAACCTCACCCTCAGACGGGACCCTACCCGGCCTGAGGACGAAGGAATCCGATTTCGATGAATTCGCCACATATGTAAAGGAACAAAACGAAACCCATACCACGGGCGCAGGCTATCGAGAATGGCTAGAAAAGAAAAATAAGAGAAAGAGAATAAACTCTGATGAACTCAAGGACGGAGAGGAAAAAACGAGTGATCAACAAACACTGCAAGACTCTTCGAAGCAAGATCGTAAATTCATAATGGCTAAAAATAAAGGCAAAAACCAAACCGGAGATAAGTGCCTCGAAAACAATGCAAAAAAAGTGAAAGGACCGCAAGGGCAAGTATTGGGTACAGACAACTCGTCTAGGACTTTTGTCGACGAGCAAGCACCTGGGACAGAACGAGCATAAAATGTAACAGGTAACATCGAGATGATGGATAACACGCATATTATTCGTCTATATCAGCAACAGGACAAAGGTCCATACTTGGTTCATGTTAAGTTTCTGTCCAAAAATAAAGACGATCCTTCTCTCCCAATTCTCAAAATATCCCAAAAACTGAGAAAATCAAATATCAAATATGACATGCTGGATGTATATGGCAAGAACGAGTGGATTCTTACCTTCAATTCTCGTGACGAAGCAAATAGATCCATATCAAATCAATTTTTAACGGAATTAGGGCTGAAGACTTTTGTCCCGCAGTACGCCCTTTCACGAAAAGGTAAGATCTTCGATGTCCCATTAGACATAAGTACTGAGGAATTGAAAGACGCGATAGAAGAGGATAATAAAGGGCTAAATGTCATGCACATACGTCGCCTACCGAAACGTGTTATCATTGATGGTCATCCGGTATGGCAGGATGGTGAATCGGTTTGTGTAGAATTCAGAGGCAAAACATTGCCAGAGTTCATTTTTATATGGAGAACTCGGGTAAAAGTTATCCCATATATTGAATCGGTTACAATTTGCTACAACTGTGGAGGATTACGTCACCCGAAAAAATACTGCTCCAGACCGAAACTTTGTCTGAAGTGCGGAGGTCCCTAGCATATACCGACGAGGGACAAAGGTGTGAATTGGTCGCCAAATGCATCAATTGCAAAGAAAACCACAGTACGCTTGATAAAGCATGTCCGATCCTCTGCAAAGAAAAAGAGATTAATCGTATAATGGCTTACGACAATTTACCGTATCTTCTTGCCAAACAAGCAAAAGAAAAGAATATTCAACGTCCTAATGTTCCGATCAAAACAGCTGCGAACTTTCCGCCACTCACAAAAGGCAAGGACGCACAAAACATCAATGTTCGAACGTCGCAGTTTTTTAATAAAACTCAACCCGATTTCGACAAAGCAAGCACCTCGAATCAGGCTTCAACGCCAAAAGGTCGATTTGATACGCGAAAACGAGATTTTCGACATCAAGAACAGGTCGCCGATGTAATCGGAGACGAAATCAGGAAACTACCTAAGGAAATCGTCGTTGGACTACTAGACGTTTTCCAAATACTCGCGGAGGATGACAACGCTGCACTGTTAATGGAAAGGATTAGGAAGACTATCAGCCTTCACATTCATCCCAAAAATGGACGGACAAGCAACGAAACTTAGTATCGTTCAGTGGAATGCTCAAAGCATTAAAACAAAAATACCGGAGTTACAATATAATTCACGTTATGTGGATATTTTTCTGTTAACAGAAACTTGGCTTCAACCAAAGGACTCATTTTATTTGAAGGGATTCGACGTGGTGCGGACAGATCGCCCGGACGAGAGAGGTGGAGGAGTCGCAATCTTAATTAGAAATACGCTGAGATATAAAATTGTTCGTAAACTAAATAATTGCAATGGTAAAATTGAGGTATGTGCTATAGAACTGGATCTCAAAGACGGAAAACTATTGATAACATCATGTTACAGACCGCCAACGGGTGGGCCCATTTCTGCTCGAGAATGGGCCGATTTTTTCACTCAATTCAAAAGTAGATTTTTGGTTGGAGGGGATTTTAATGCTCATCACACCGCATGGGGAGACTCTCGTAGTTGTGCTTTTGGAAAGGGTATAGTAGATAGCATTGATCCTCTGGATATTTCTATTTTAAATGAAGGACAGTCCACATTTCATAGCGGTGCGTACAACACCGAGTCAGCTATAGATCTTACTTTCGCTGATGTCAGATCGACGCTAGCGTATAACTGGTCAGTAGGAGAGAGCTCATGGGGTAGTGATCACTATCCAATTTTTTTAGAACTTAATTGTAATGCGGTTGCTAATGTCAAATACAGGCCCCCTAAAAAACTATATACGCAAAAAACAAAATGGGAAGAATTTTCAAATATCCTTAAAAAGAACATAGCAGAAAACTTTGCCTTGGAAAATAACTATAGCGACCTTCAAACTAAATACTCATCGTTTGTAGCTCTCATAGAAAAATGCTTAAATGAAGCGACCCCAAATTTATCTACGCAGTATGTCAAGTGCCGATCGGTTATCTAGGAGAAGCGTCCGCCATGTCCCTGGTGGACTAAAGAGTATGACAAGTTGATTCGACTTAGAAGAGCAGCATTCCTGAAATTTAAATTCTTGCCCTCACGCCTAAATTTTTTGGCTTTCAAGAAAGCAGAAGTTTCGGCCAAACATGGTCTTCGAAGGATCAAGAAAGAGAATTTTCAACATTTCTGTGAGGGTTTAACGAAGAACACCAATCCTACTTACCTTTGGAAAAAAATTAAGTGCTTTAAAAATAGATTTAATCACAAAGATAACGCAAATGAATATAATCAAGAAAAACAAGAGAACGTGGCAGCTATGATAGACAAACTTTGTCCTCCATGGACGAAGGTTTCAACTCCGTCTTTCCATAATCCGGGGCAAGATGGATTTTTGGATTTACCGTTTACAGAAACGGAACTAGATTTCGCCATATCCAATGTAAGATTAAGATCTAGTCGGGTGTTGATAGAATTGATTATGTTATTATTTCTTCTTTACCTAAAGAAGCTAAAGTCGTACTGCTTGATCTATATAATGAGTTCTTTGCATCTCGTTTATTCCCGTACGAATGGCGTAGGTATAGCATTTTTTTTATCCCCAAAGGTGAAGGTTCTAACTTTCGACCCATTTCACTTGCACCATGCCTATGCAAAATACTAGAGAAAATGATCAATTATAGAATTTGCTGGTGGATGGAATATCACCAAAAATTCCCTACATCGCAGTTTGGTTTTCGGAAAACAAAATCGTGTATGGACAATCTTTCCTTACTATATTCAGAGATCATTCGAGCTTTTAAAACGGAACAGGTGGTACCAGCTGTTTTCCTTGATATCCGATCGGCGTACGACAATGTGTTGGCGGATGTTTTAATTGACAGACTCAAGCAGATTGGTTTTCCAAGCAATCTGTTGGCATTTATTTTCAATTTGGTATCTGTTCGATCATTATCATTTAAATTCGGGGATATTGACGAAACACGATGGGTCTACAGAGGACTTCCACAAGCGAGCGTGCTTAGCCCACTCTTGTATGCGATATACGTAACGGAGTTGGAATCTAAAATCAACACAAATTGTAACATGATTCAATATGCGGATGACGTGGTTATTTATACTAGTACACCCCATGTTTGCCTTGGCATTAACGATATTAAAAGCTCTCTTCTTAAGGTGGCTGACCACCTAGATCAGTTAGGTTTGTCTCTAGCTCCGGAAAAAACCAAATTTATGATTTTCAATAAAAAGAGAAATGAACAACAGAATATACATAGTTTCAGGTTTAAGAATTCTAACATAGAAGAAAGTAAAGTGATCCGGTTTCTTGGCTTACAACTTCAGTCTACACTCGCTTGGAGTGCTCAAATCACTAAAATCACGGATAGCTGTCAAAATCCCCTAAAGATTCTCAGCTGCCTGAGAAGTACGTGGTGGGGAGCTGATCCCGTTTTACTTTTAAGGTTATTTTCAGCACTTATTCGGTCAAGAATCGAGTACGGAGCTTTTCTTTTTAACAACTTATCGTCAAAACAGATAATTCAATTAGAGAGAATACAATATAAAGCTTTACGCATGGCATTAGGTTATAGAACATCTACCCCTACAAATGTTATACTCGCAGAAGCGAAAGTCCCTCCTCTTATTATGCGTTTCAAATACTTGGGCACAAATTTCCTGACTAAAACACTTGCCAATAACTGTGATCATAAGCTATTTCCCGTCCTTGAGGAGATTATACAGATAGAGGACAATCCGGTAATAATCAATCGTGACGGGAATATACCATTAATCGAATGCTTCCGAGAGCTCGATCCCTTTGCTCATTTTTTAAAAATATCGAATAAACCGCTCTGCTTTCAATATACTTACGAATCAATTTTTTTCCAACCATTGGTTTCATTTGACGAGGGCCAGGTCATTCAGGTTTCTAAAGATCCGAATAATACTTTTAAAGACATATTTAAAGATAGATTGTGCAAGTCAACATGCTTTTATACGGATGGGTCAAAGACACCAGGCAGTGCCTTCGTTGGCTTTTCGTCAGTAAGGGCGCTGGACCAGGAGACTCGGAGTTTTAGATCTAATGGATTCGCGTCAATTTTCACGGCAGAGGCCATGGCCATTGCCGAAACTCTTTTGTGGATATCACGACAAGAGGGTTCAAGTTTTGCCATTTTTTCGGACTCAAGAAGTGTTTTACAAGCTATTTCCTCTCCGCCGAATTTAGCATGCAAGTCGTATTTAGTCACTTACTTGAAGAATGCTCTAAAAGAGTTACAAAACGTTGGCAAAATTATCGAGCTTTTCTGGATTCCTGCTCACGTAGGGATTATCGGAAATGAACTGGCGGATACAGCGGCGAAAGAAGCTTCTATGACAGGGCGAGATACGCAGTTCGGACAGTCAATAGCTGACTTTACGAGTCTATGGAAATCTAAGTTGGAAATTAGGTTTCATGAATGGTGTTTAGAAAGCGGCAGGGACAAAGGAGTTTATTATTTTAACAACTACTATAAGCGAGGTCGTCGACCATGGTTTTATCATAGCAAGCTTACAAGAAAAGATATTGTTATCATCAATCGTTTGAGATGTAACCACACCTCTTTGAGGTCCAGTCTTAGCCGTTTCAATATAGTTCCCTCAGCAAGGTGCCCCTGCGGCGAAGCTGACGAAACTGCGGATCATATTTTTTGGGAATGCAGTCTTTTTGAACGGGAAAGATCAGAAATGTTTAAAAGCTGGCAGAAAAAGTCTGGCTTTCTGCCGTGCACCGTCGAGTCCCTTCTTTGCGAAATGGAGCCTTGTTCCTTACAATCTCTCGGGAAGTTCCTTTCTAAAATTGATGTCTCAGTATAGTGGAATCGGTCGTACCTGTGATCTCATGCTGACACACCAACAATTATCTCATGTTTGTTCTTTTTATTGTTATTATTATTTTTTGATTCTTCTTTTTATTTTTTACTAAATATTATATCTGACTGTTTCTAGTTAAAATGATGCATATATACTGACGTTTCAAAAAGCGTCTTTAAGAAAATGGAATAGTTATAGATATAAGGTTAAATCTTAAGGGAAGCTCGGTGCGACAGAGTTCACGTCGATAAACTACTCTGTTAGCAAATACTCAGGGTGACATCTAATGTACCCACGTGCAAATAACCTTTAATGTATGTAATGTATTAGTGGCTAGATGGGACAGTTGTCCTAGGGCCTTATTTTTTTTTGTATGATGTACATTGTACATCTTCAATAAAAAAAAAAAAAAAAAATTTTGATAAGGAGTTTCGGAGTGGAACGTGAAGGAAGTAGACCTGATTCCACGTGTGTGCAAAAATCTTTAAAGATATATGGGATAAAAAGCACTAAAAAATAATAGTGCGACTGTCCAAAAACGCTATAGAAAATAACGGAAGTGTTCGGTACCTTTTGTTTCTTTTTACATAATATCTGGAAGTGGTAAAAAAAAAAAAAAAAAACGTTCAGTGATCGGGCGTCCCCTCGGAAAATTCCGGCGAAAGCCGGTGCCAAGGAACACGCACTATAATGAATAAAGACTTCTTGAACGAAAATGGGTTAAATACAAAAGAATCAGTTCAAACGTCAAGCTTTAGTGATGATGATGAAATTATGGACATTGCTTTTTCCCTAAAAAGAAGTCGGGAAGAAGAAGCCATCGTTCAAGACTCTCTAATAAACTTACATATGGAAGCAAAGGGATTGCTAAATGAATCGAACAACAACGACTCAAAGTCAAAAAGAGTAAGGAAGGTCGCAAACCAAAACAAAAACACAACCGTCGGTAATGAAAAGAAAAACCCCGACGACTATAGTCCAAACCTAAAATCACCACATTTCAGAATCATTTAATTAGCGCTTTCCTGGACGTCAAAGGTGCGTACGATAACGTGCTAGCAGACATCCTCATTAACCGACTGAAAGAACTAGAAGTTCCGGAAAACTTATTAAACTTCATATATAACTTGACGTGCGAGAGAAACCTTCATTGTAGAATCGGAGATGCTGTAGCAAAATACACGACATTTAAAGGACTACCTCAAGGGAGCTCTCTGAGCCCCATACTATACAATATATATACAAAAGAATTAGAAAATAAAATAAACGAATGTGGAATTCTACAATTCGCAGATGACATCGCGATATTTTCAAGTGTCAGACCAGTTCAGCGGCAAGGACTTGACATTTTGGAACGAGCGATTACAAACATAAATACGTTCCTCGGCCACAGTGGCCTAGAATTAGAATCCTCTAAATGTCAATTAGTAATATTCTCAAAAAAGGATTTCAAATCACTAAACAGTTTTTCTATGAAAATCAATAATGTCAGAATCAAACCTCAAAGTCATGTTAAATTTCTTGGAGTCACATTCCAACACAACCTTAAATGGGGGAAACATATTGACAAAATTGTGCAGTCTTGCCAAAACAGCTTGAAGATCATGAATTATCTACGTCATACGTGGTGGGGCGCTGACCCGTCCATACTGATGAATCTCTATAAAGCACTGATTCGATCAAGAATCGAATACGCAGCATTCATAATTGAACCAAAGGAACGAAACTTACTGTCCAAACTCGACCGTATTCAATTTAAAGCCATTAGATCAGC
The DNA here is from genome assembly GCA_037893425.1 of Campoplex nolae. Lineage (NCBI taxonomy): Eukaryota > Metazoa > Arthropoda > Insecta > Hymenoptera > Ichneumonidae > Campoplex > Campoplex nolae. Next base: position 41,802 of record JBBLXU010000532.1, read on the forward strand.
CTTAGGTTACAGATCTTCTACACCAACAAACGTTTTACTAGCTGAACCACGGGAACCTCCGTTGGGGATGAGAAAAGAATACCTGTATCAAAAATTCCTTGCGAAAGTAATATCCTTTTCGGGACACCCGCTGATTGATATTCTTAGGGAAACCTCTGAAAGATTCAATCATCCCCTCCCAGTAACAAGTCTAGCTAAACCCTTAATGGTCGAATGCTTCGAAGAGATAGAACCGTTTTCTCACATAATCGCTTCATTTGAATTCCCCCACTTTTGTAACACTGAGTTTTTTACCAACATGTACCGCCCTGAGATTTCATTTAAGGAGGGCCTTAAAATGCAATCCTCCACATCTCCTCAATCAGAATTTCTGTCTATTTTCAACGAGGAAATTAATAATAAAAAAATAGAAATGTTTTTTACGGATGGCTCCAAGATGGGCGAGGGACAATTTGTGGGGTATGCAACGTACAGAGTCACCACCGCAACACTCACGAAACGTAGAGCAGATTCGAAAACAAGTATTTTCTCGGCAGAAGCTATGGCCATTCTAGAAACTCTCCAGATAATTCGAAACCAAAATATACCTAGAGCATATATTTTTTCGGATTCCAGCAGCGTGCTAATTTCGTGCAATTTGCAAAACGTCGATACGAAAACGTCTTACCTAATCTTTAGTATCAAAGATCTTGCGTATAAACTCGCAGAAAATAACATAGAGATAAAATTCTATTGGATACCAGCTCACGTTGGTGTTCGATATAACGAAATCGTTGACCAAGGAGCAAAAAATGCAATAAGAGAGGGAATAGATTGCCAGGTTCTAATACCTCATACTGACATATCCCATAAGTTTAAGGTCGAGATGAAGACAGATCAAAATAACTGGTACTCAAGTACCAGAGAAATCAAAGGGAAAAAATTTTTCGATGAATTTTTTGAGTTTAACACCAAACTGTGGTACAAGAAACTAAATATAAGCAGAAAGGCGGTTGTGTCACTAAATAGAATAAGATGTAATCACAATTCTCTAAATTATAGTTTAAATAGATTTAATATTGTTCAGAGTGATATGTGTGCGTGCGGCCTGTTTCAAGATACGGCAGACCATGTATTTTGGCAATGCGAATTGTATACAGAACCGCGAAAAAAATTGTTATCGACCTTGTTTAAATGCAAACTCTTTCCTCCATATTCGATCGCAGCGGTAATGTCTTTTAAATCCAAAAAAGCCATCCGAGCGCTAGCTATTTTCGTAAATAGAATAGACTTAAGAATTTAAATAGAATTAAAAAAAAAAAAAAAAAAAAAAACACCAACATTAATAACAATAATAATAATAATAATGATAAACGAAAACGAAATGTAACAAATGTAACATATGTAACATTCATCAGTCAGTAAGGGACCTACCTTACTGACGGGGCAGCATGGGCGCACGATTGATGAAGCTCAAAGCCCCTAAAAACTAATAAAAAAAAAAAAAAAAAAAAAAAATTTTTGATAATATTCCAATTATTTTCCCGCTTTTCATATTTCGCATGATTTATAAGCAGAGTTTATCCGTAAAATTCATATTTTCATAATTCCCCAATTAAATTTACTCAAATGTTATTCATATTATTGATCCATTAATCAATTGATGCATACGCGATATCGATCGATCTCTGCGATTGCTATACTCTAAAAATTACATGGATTTATTGAGTTGTGCGTTAAATACGTAGGAGTAGTATTTCGATAACGAGTTTGATTCACAATGTGAAATAATGACCATTTTTATACGTATTTGGGTGTATGTATATTCGAGCGTGTTGAGTCGCGGTATTACAGAATCAAATTGTATCAGCTGTGCGTGTTCAGGGCCGTACGTATACGCGAGGACGATGAGGTACCGTTGCTAATACTACAGTTCTCAATTGACGTCTCATCGTTAATTGTTGTCGCAGTGGTGATGAAGCGTTAATCTCAAAAGTGCGAAGAGTTTTGTAATACGAGAAGCAGAGGTTTCGAAAGTCTCTGGGACATTTTTTTTTTTTTTGTTTAAAAAACAAACTTATATTTTGACGTTTTTAGTGTCGGTACCGCGACGATGATTTCGTTTTGTTCGGTCCTGTCATATTCCGAGGCAAGTGAATAAAATTCGCTCTTCGCGGTGCGCTACGCCAAAACCATGTGCTTCCACGGTCGTTGAAAATACGTTTTGGTTTTTATTCACAGTGTGCGACGAACACGATATACGCTAAAAGTTATTTAGTCGCACCTTGATATAAAATTATAAGAAACATTGCGCGCGCGCGCGCACACAAAGATGCAGATTTTGCTATCTTTAAAGCTGTAGTCTTCCTATACGAATCTAGAATCGAAGCTTTCTTTTCGTTTTTTTCGCATTATAATTTATAAACCTTTGTATATTTTCGTATATACCGGGGGTACGCGTACACTCGGGTGTGCGCCCGCCCGCCCGCCGCGTGTATTCGTGCGTAGCAGTGCGCGAGATTTTTTTTCTCTCGCGCGATCAACTGTCAGTTTGTGAAAATAAGAGAGCAACGAAACCGTACGCGTACTATAAAACAACAACAAAAACCGGTGCGTAACTTGGTCGGGTAGTCAACTCGAATGGCCTTGTACGGCCACGATACTCAAAGGAACAAGTGCAACTACTTATTCCTTTTTTCCTCCTCGTCTCGCCTCTTATTATTCTACGTTTCGCACTACTCACAGAGCAAAAGACGAAACGAGAGTCAACGTAATAACAATTATGCCAGCTAACATAATAGTGCGAACGTCGTTGCAGATCGAATACGAAACGACAGGCTTTGCCGGAAAGGGTAATTGTATTTATTATTATTACGAACGCGCGCTTATTTGTTTTCTTTCATCCTTTGCTCTCTCTCTTTATTTCATCTCGTGTATACCTTCGCAACTTTGCTCCTCTTCGGGGCGCGCTATCAATTTTTTGTTTTGACGCGTCGTTACACCGGACAGCAACGCCCACGCGCGCGGTCATTCCGAATTCTTATTCTCCGTTATTTCGATTTTTCATTCATTTTTCGCTCGCCTCTGGTATATGCGTTAGTTATATGCCCTCGTATAGTCTCGTGTCAAAAAATGTGATGTAGCAAAAACATTGGTCGTACACACGACAGAAAGAAAAATAACGTACGATCATTCTTGAAATTTCTTTGTTTATTCAATAATTCAGATCTCTATTTGTATCTTAAAGTTTAACGGTTGACAGGATGCGGCGCGGTCAGTTGAGAGAAGTACCATCCTGGATGGCGCGTCTCTTACCAGAGCCTTTCGAAGGTTTCAACAAGGGGGGAGACGCTTTCAAAATGTTTAGTTCCAAAAGCACGGCGAAGTCGACGTTCTACGCGGAGCTCGAGACAACCTCGGAGAGCGAGGAAAGGAAAAGCGGCATCAGCGAGGATGGAAATTCACAGGATTCCGATTCACAGGATCCGGTCGTCGGCTCGGACGAGCAACAACGATACGGCGGTCATTCCTTCCATAGAATTGTCAGCTTCGGCGGCTTTCCTAGATTTCAAGCTTTTGTCATGTCCGCCTCTGGTTCCGATTCGTGTTCCGACTCTACCTTTGGAGAAACAACTACGACGACGTCGATCGTACAAATGTCGCACGGTGTTTTGGAATACAGAAGTAGCAGGTGCGTTCGAGCCGGACTATGAAATAGCATCTTTCGAAGCATGCTTGTATTGATCGAGATCGATCAATACAAGATCCAAGTTTTCGTAAATATTTCACGCGTCTTGCGATGATGGCGCGATTACATATATCGACAAGAATAAAATAAACTATCGCATCGCGGCTCGGTCGGAAGGTGATAAAGAAGTAGATAAGAAATTATAATATATATAGTCGATGACGAACGGTATACGCGTGAACGTTGGCCTCGATGCGAGCGATCTAAGTTTCGGTGGTAAAAATCTATCACGCGATTAATTTCTACCGACGCGGTCCTTAAAAATTTAATGAAACAACAATGGCTTTCGAGCCGAGGAAAGAATGACGTAACAATTGTTGACATTTATCTCATATATATATGATGTGAGAGAAAAAAAAATGTTGATCATTTTGTAGATACGCGACGACGAAGAGAACCTCAAATCGGTATACGTTGGATTCGTACACGGTGAGCGAATCCGAGAGCGAGGACGAGTCCGAGGAGACACGTTCTTCGGAAACGGATTCGGTCTCGACCCTCGATCAGAAGGAGGAGGAGGAGGAGGAGGAGAGGAAGAAGAAGGCGACGGGAACGACGAGGGTGCCGGAACTGTTGGAGGGGAGGACCACACCCCCTTCTCACGAAAGAACGTCTTCGATAAGTCGCCAAAAGCGTGCACAACGAGTTGCCGAAGAATTGCTCCTGACCGAAAAGAAATACGTAAATATATTACACCTGATAGACCAGGTGTTTCAATTTCGCGTCGACCAAGAGAATCGCGCGCATCCGATGTTTCCGCCCGAGACCGTTCAACACATGTTCTCCAACATCAAATCCATATACAAGTTCCACAACGATTTTTTACTTCCCCAACTTGAGGAACGAATGAAGAATTGGCACGAAAATTCCAGGATCGGTGACATAATGAAAAATTTCGCTCCCTTCCTCAAAATGTACACCGAGTACGTGAAAAATTTTGATCATGCCATGAATCTAATCAGTACTCTCCAACAGAAAGTAACGAGATTCGCAAACATCATCAATGACATACAAAAACTTGAGGAATGCGCCAAATTGTCTTTGTCCCATCACATGCTCAGTCCCATCCAGCGATTGCCCAGATATGAGCTCCTTCTCAAGGATTATCTTCGATACCTCGAAGACGATAATCCTGATTACGAGAACACGAAAAGTGAGTCGTTTCGTTTCTTCATCATTTTCAAATCGATAAAAACTCCTGGAATGTAAGAGCGCGAATTTTATTAAATTTAATTTCATGTTACGCTCTCCCCTCTTTTTCTCTATTACAGAAGCTCTGGAACTCGTTTCAACCGCGGCGAATCATACGAACGAGGCAATGAAAAAAATTGACAAGTTCAAAAAATTGTTAGAGATACAAGAAAGTATTTACGACGCTACCGATCTCGTTAGCGCGACCCGGGAGTTGATCAAAGAAGGGAGAATAGTTAAAATATCAGCGCGAAGCGGGGATCATCAAGAAAGATACTTGTTTCTGGTACGAAACAACAATTAAGTTGGTTGTTTCATTGAAATTCAAACTGTGCTGTTTCGCTGAATAAAAGAGTGAGTAACGCTGTTTAATATTTGCAGTTTAGCGATATGTTACTGCTATGTTCCATAAGACTGATACCAGGACCGTTGTATCGGTTACGAGCCAAATTTTTCATCGAAAGTATCGAGGTTGCCGAGGGTGATAATCTCGAAACCGCGAATACATTTTACGTCAGAGACGCCAATAAGAGCGTCGAATTGTATACCGACTCGAGCGCTGAAAAAGCGGCCTGGCTCGATGCTTTGTTTCAAACGATGCGAGAGATAATGAGGAGAAAGGCGAGTCTGAAAACTGGCAATAATGAAGCTGCTTTGGTCAAAACGGACGATGTCACGAGGTGTATGGTCTGCGAGGCAATATTTTCCGTTATGAAGAGAAAACACAATTGTCGAGCTTGCGGTATAGTAAGTATTATCGTTTCAACAACATCTCCTCCCCAAATTGCTATCAATCGATTATCGCCAAAATAGAGTTTTATACATGTTTCATCCATTATTAATCCTTTACAGGTAGTTTGTAGTAAATGTTCCAATCAAAAATTACTCTTCGAGGACAATAAAAACATGAGAGTGTGCAGGCTATGTCACGCTGCGTTGACTCAGCCGTTATCGAAATCACCGACTTCTCCTTCCGGTCCTGTTCCAACATTGCTACGAGTCTCGGCGAATGATCCTTGTGTATTGTCGGGCTTTTTATACCTTAAAACTCAAGCGAGTAAGCCATGGACGAGAAGATGGTTCGCTCTTCATTCCGACTTTGTTCTTTATACCTTCAAATCGGATAACGATCGATTGGCGCTCACGGCAACGCCTATGCCAGGTTTTACGCTTACCGAAGCTACCAAATTACCGGATGATGATCCCCTTAACGTACGGGATCGCAAAGGAACTTTTAAAATTCATCATTCGCGAAAATTTTATTACCTGCAGGCTCATTCTCAAGAAGAAACGGACACGTTAGTGAAATCATTCGTTTTTTTTTTTTTTTTCATTCCATTTTAGATCAATCAAGATTTACATATATTTTTACAGCTGGATGTATACGCTTGAGCTCGCAACGAAAGCGGAGCTACCTCATCTCGAGAGGAGAAGAAGCCACGTTGTAGACGAGAAAGAGGAGCAGCAGCAGCAGGATAAAAGTGAGGAGAACGAAGAGGATAAGAACGCACAACGAAAGACTCAAAATTCATAGCTCATTTGAACCGAACGAGAATGAACAATCTTTTTGTACTTTAGCTTGATGGAAAGAAACGACATTTCTACGGTGTTGTAACGTGAGAAAAAAACAAACAAGAAATTAAGAGAAGAAACATAATCGTAGCAGTAAGTAGGCACTATTGATACATGATACATATATTTGAGCGCCGTTATATTATGTTATTCGACGATGAAAACACGTTGTAGGATAATCGAGTCAATTGACTACGCAACTGAAGCGCCTGTTGTTTTGTAATATTGTGTTATAATATATTTAAAATATATATATATATGTATGTATATATATATATATATATATATATATATATTAGTCGTATGGAGAAGATTCGATCAACGAACGTGCCCATGAAAATTGCACAAAAATGTTAAAGTTGAATTCAAGGTGTTTTTAAGGAAATTTTTATTTCAATCGACGCTTCGATAATGCTCCATTTGATGTTGACGCGCGGTAGCAGCAGCGGCGCCGATAGCGGCGGTGGTTCGTTCAACGACCAAGCCAGTCAAATAATTACGTCGAATCAATTTCGATCCTTTTGCAATAAATGAAAATGAGAAAAAAAAAAATTGGTTGCGTCTTTCACGCTAAAACATAATGGAAATCGGCTAATTTCTTTTTTGTATTCGCAAAGGTATCCCGTCAACGGTTGTCGTAAAAACTGAGCCTGCGCTCAATTCGCGATCTTCCGCCGATGCCTCACAAATTAATGTATACTTTCGCAGAATCATCGCCATCGCTGTTTTCGTTATAACAAGACCAAAACGTTGTCCTGTAAAAAATTCGTCAATTGAAAAATTTAAATGCTCAAACATTTGAAAAAACGTTCAATGTGGAAGAAACTGACCGATGCAAGATCGCGGGCCTATACCAAAGGACAAATGCGCCGCTGAAAATCCAAGGTCTTTCGCGCTTGTTCTCGTCGGATCGAAAGTTTGGGGATTTTTGAAAAACCGTGGATCCGTATTCGTGCCACAAGTCGCGACGTAAATAGTCGTGCCTTTTTCTAAAATTATGCCTGTACCTGGAATCTGATGAAATTCAAGACGAGGGAGGATATCACACACACATTCAACATCATTGCGGCAACTTTATCACGCTTTTTTTTTTGTTTTTTGTTTTTCTTACTTGGTAGTCCCGTACGGAAATTCGATCTACCATCGGGAGAGGCGGATGCAAGCGAAGACTCTCGTTTATACAATTTTCCAGGAACGTCATTTCGTTCAACATTTCCATCGTCAATTCTCGGTGGTGGCCAGCGATTCGGATTACTTCCTCATAAGCTTGTTCCTCGTAAATCGGATTTTTCGATAAATCATACAGTGCAAAGGCTATCGTTGTCGAGGTTGCCTCGAATCCAGCAACGTAAAACGATACCGCCTGAGCTACGAGGTTGTCACCGTCGAATACTGTAAATAACAACACCCCGTCGAAAATGTCGTGTACGTGTCAATATAACAGCAGTGGAATAAATTTCAACTATTAGACAGACAAAAAGGAAGAACCACTATGAAATATTGAGATTTTACTGAAATGAGGATTTTGTTGACCGACGTTCCTCAACGCCATTAGAAAATCCACGAGGTCGCCTCTTTTGTTACCAATACGCTCGCGCGTTTTATAAGAATCCCAGAAAACGTCGCTGAAAAATTGTGCCGGTCCTTTCGAAACAAGCGACGTGATCGGAATTAATTCGGGGAGGAAGAAGTGAATAATGAGAATGATGCCGCGTTTTAAACCTGCGAGCACTCTTTGACCTGATGAAAGAAAGAAGAAAAAAATATATAGCATGGAGAGGCGGAACGCGAGGTCGCGAAATATATGCAAATCTGCCATGCATATGCATGCGAGTCTGAAAGAGGGTATCATACCAGCCTGCCAAAATTCGGTGTCGTTCTCATCAAAAGAGTTGGTTGTAACGCCAAAAGCGGTCGAGGCAAAAACATCGGTACAATATTTACTAGCGATGCTTTTAAGATCGAAAGATTTGATATCGCGCTGCTGGTCCGCCGCCGTCGCGGAGCCGTGAGCTGCTGCTGCTTCGATATGATCGACGAGTTTATGACAACATTCGATAACGAGAGGCAGCATGTTACGAAGTTTTTGTCCGGTCAAGCAGGGCGTCAGTTTGCCACGTAGATATTTCCAACGAGGTTTTCTGATCCCGAGTAAACTGACGTAGCCCAGAGGATCGGCTTCGCTCTTACCGCCGAAGCCACGATCCGGAAAAAGCTCATAATCCTTAATCATAATTTGTTTTATGAGAGGCAGGCTCCGAACGATGAGCAAAGGTTTGTGAAAGAGGTAACAACCGACAAACGGCTCGTCCGGATCAACGCTATAATAAATATCGCGCAACACTTGTCCCGGAGTTTTTTTCAATAAAATCGATTCTCTCATATTTCCAAAGATAATATGGGCCGCCGGTGCTACTGGTGATTTAACGCCTCTTCTTTTCCAATACGACAATTTGTATTTAGCGTAAAGATAAAAAAAAAATATACTCGTTATAATTAATCCGGCAATTATTATTGGCACATACGACGACGATACCAACGATCGTACCTCCATATCGGCGGCAGTCCAATTATCACTGATTATTTTATTTTTTTCTATACCATATACGTTCGATTCCGATATTTATTGGACTGTGTAATATCTCTCGGATCAACGAAATCGAACCGTTTTTATATTCAAGCAGATAATATACTTTTACTTTATTCCCTGCTTACCCCTTCTTACCTGCATGCTTACCCCTATTAATCTTTCCGCTGATACTGAAATAAGAGATTACGCGTGAATTATTCGATTGCGATGCGCGTGATTTGAAACCTTTTTTTTTTTTTTTTTTTCTTTCTCCCGCAATCGTATCGTAATAAGTCTATACACGATAATTCCATCATATGTTTTTAGAAACAATATGGTATATTCAGATACCATATTCGAATGTTAAAAAAATCATCACGGTCATAAATAATTGACTCACTTTTTATCCAAGTTCAATGTTTTTAATTCGCGCCATTTATCGGGTCCGTCCGCAGCGCTGTCTAGCGATGATCGGCCCAAGCGCAAGTTGGCGCGTGAGAAATTTTTTTTTTTTTTTTGGAACAGAGACAGCAGCGCCGCCGCCATCACCAGTCGACCTGTCGACCAGTCACCAGTCACCAGCAACAATCGTAACCTCAAAGTTGGATGTATACTTTTGCGTTGCGTTGCGGCGGCTGCGATATTTAGTGAAAATAAAATAAAAAGGCGAAGCGAGATTATTTACAATAAACTATATATAGTCGGGGGGAAGGTTTGGGTCTCTCGCAGCAGTCTCGCGTAAAGAGGAGGAAAGCGATGGGAATCGAAGCGTATGAAGCGATGATTTTCAATTAGTCGTTATAAAACCGTGAAATGTTGCACTCAACCTATTGACGCTTCGTTCTGTTGAAACAATGAAGTGCACACAGAGGAATACGAGAAAAGGATGAGTTGCTAGTTATGCTTCCGTCTACCGGTTATTTCAAAGCTATTATTTGCCCTTTCTACGAAAACGGCTCCTGTGACAGACCCTATTGTCATTTCAAACATTTACGCCGAGGTAATTAACGCCCCGAAGATCCCCTGATTAAAGAGACAAATAAAATGGGAAAAAAAAAAAAAAAAAAGAAAGAAAATACCGTATCCCTCGATGCTTCTGTAAAAAGATCGAGCGTTACGTTTATCTCGACAAGAAAAAAAAATAATCTGTTATATGAAAATACGCTCTGCAAGCGTCCTTGATTTCTATTATTTCGATCCTTTAACCTCAATTTTTTTTTTCCTCATTTTTTATTTTTCGGGATTGTCATACACGCGCAGCAATTGATGAAAAAATTAATTTCAGATATCACATTCCGTTCCAAAGTCTCACAATCTGTCAAAGGTAGTACATTATGCCGAACTGTGATTCGCAATTCTCTTTTAAAGAACGAAACGAGAAAATGCTTGAGCGTCGCACGACCGAGGGTTCTCGTACCGGCAACCTGAAAAAGTTGTATGATCCAAGCGCGTCGGTCGATCCTTTATGACCAAAATATATTTTCATCGATAGCCTTTCAAAATTGACGATAGAATATTTTGCTCAAAACCGTTTGAAATTGTAAGTCGTATCAATTTTTTTAAATTTGTTCTCGCGTTCAAAGTTAGCGCAGACGGATTCTGCCATGGAAAATATTTTTTTGGGCAACGATAGGGCGTAACGTAGAATCATTTAGGTTGTCCGAAATACATTCGTCGTTATCTCGGCTTTCCGATCGATTTTTTCCGGCGGTAAGGAAAATTTGTTCGAGGTTTCATAAGATGTATTGTTTTTGGGAAGTTAACGAGGATGATGGAAAAAAAAAAAAAAAACAACATTTCGTTAACGGGGATTATCGGGGAAAAGTTTTGGAATATGTTTTAAAAATGTAGTTACGATTAGTCGGAAGACAAACGGGAAAGTATCGGACTGATCCAAATGTTATGGCACAGATGATTCTACGAGTTTGGGAACGACGTCGGCGTGCCGGTCGGAAGCGACGGAAACAAATGAGAAGACGGACAGCTCCGGGGCGGAGGGCAAAGCGGAAATTCATCAGTTGGTCAACGAAGCTGTGAAAAAATTATTGGAGAGCCGAGAGGTCGAGGATGCCAGATCGATGACGGATAAAATTGTAGCTCAAGTGGTGGAGAAATTGAAGCCCTCCGTGTCGTCAAACTCGGCAAGCGGTTGCGTCGTTGGGCCTGAGAAAGCAGCGATCGGCGGTACACCGGGTAAACACACGGGCGTACCGAGCTGCGTGACGAAACCCTCGGCCTGTGTTTATAATCCTACGCCGATCGCCGAATTGAAGAAACGTCATATTCCGGTGCCGGTTTATATGCCAACGAGAGAAAATCGTGTAGCTGCCAAGAGAAAATCATCGTCGGACGTCATAACGAAACCCTGGCTCGAAATGCTCCGAGAGTCGAGCAACAACTTTGAAATGACTTACAAGCCAACCGCTATCGTGAATCCATCGCAGGAACCAGCGGCGGAAACCTCGTCGAAAACTTACGTGCCGACCCTCAGATCCGACAACTCTTCGTCAAATTCGTACGACGACGGTAACTCGAACGATTATTCGGGCAAGGCCAAAGAGGCTTATTACCCGAAATCGAAGAAGAGACGGGAGGAATATGTACCGAAGAAAATAAAGACACCGCTGAAGAGCGTTCATCAATTGGAAGACGCGTCGCTGGATGATTTTGAGCCGGAGTTCAATATTATCGATGAAATATTGACCTCAGCACCGACGGGGAGCCTTATCGACGAGGTTCAGGCATCGATGGAGAACGAAAACTCTCGGGATCTCTACGACATCGAGCCAAAATTCTCCGAGGACGAGGAAGGAGAGGAAGAGGAAACCGAAGAAATAGTCACGGATAAACCGCCGATGACGAAAGAAGTACAAAAAGACGCTCGAAACGCGCGAGCAATTTGCAAGGATATCCCCAGCGTCGTAGCGATAGAGGAAAGTGTCGCCGGGATTGAAAATGATGACGAGAGCGATCGGAAGAAACTACGAAAAAACTGTGACGAAGAAAAATCCAAGGATTCAAGACGCAGCAGCAGCAGCAGCAGCAGCAGCGGCAGAGACGACAAGACGCGACGAGACTCTAGTCTTCTCCGAGAAGAGCGTAACAACGAGAAAAAAGAAGGCGGTAAGAAGGAGGAAGGAGAAACTCGGCGGAAAAAGGAACATCGGAGGAGCAAGGGAAAGGGGGGAAGGAGTCATGACGGAAATAGCGGCGGTAGCAAAGATGGTCACGATAAGAATGAAAGTAGAGACAAAAAAAATAGGCACAATAGTTCTAGCAAAAGAGAGAAAAAACGTTCCTCATCTCCAAACAAAGATAAAGACAAAGATAGAAGTAAGGATAGTCGGAATAACGATGTGAAAAGGATGAGTTGTCATCGCGGTAGAAACGAAGACGCTGCTGCTACTACTACTACTACCTCGAGCTCGACGAAAGACAAAGTGCCTGGCTCAAAGTGCGAGGATGGTAAGACTCGTGAACGATCGAGACGCGATAACAAACACTCGTCGTCGAGTTTCACCACCACCACCACCACCACCACCTCCTCCTCCTCCTCCTCCTCCTCGAAATCAAAGAATTCGGATAAGAGTCAAAGTCGGAAAGATGAAAAAAAAGGCGGCTCGCGCTCTAGCTCTTGTCAAAAATCTGCCAAATCAGCTGATAAAAAGTCGAGGAGTCGTCATAAAGAATCGAGCAGGAGTGAAGCGGCGAGCCACGTTGAACCATTGGAAAATCATTATTCATTAAACGAAGAATCATTGATGGAGACCTCGGACTCGGACCACGACGTCGAAGAAGAATGTCTGAAAATCTTTCAGGTAATAAAATCTCTCGCATCCACATATCTGCTTTATTTAGTTAAAAGTCTTTGTCTATTTAAATTGGAAAAAAAAATGCGCGCACGCAGGAGTACGAGCCGAGAGATAATGAGGCGAAAGGAGTGACGGCGAAAGAGAGGAGAAAAAGTCAAGCGGAAGAGAGGACCGAGGAGGTTGGAAGAAAACGCGTGGCTCACCCTTCGGCAGGTGAAACGTTCGTACATTCGCACAGAGGAAAAAATTTGGCCCGCAAAGCTCCGCTCCCTCAGCAGAAAATGTACGAGCGTTGGCGTACCGCGAAAGAAGCGGTAGAGGAAAAAATGGCAGAGTCAAAGTTGTTTGAGACGGAAAAATCATCGGAAATTGATAAAGGAATGTGCGTGAGCGGTCATGAAACGAGAGTTCATTCCGGTAACACAATGTCTCAGGCTTCCGCTTGCAACGCTCATGGAATAAACGGTAACGGTACGAACGGGGTAGCGGTAGTGACTCGAAAAAATATTCCAACGGGGGGGAATAACGATAAATTTTCGAATTCTATACAGGTAAAATCCGAATCGCTCACGTACCCTATGCAATGGCGCTGGCTTTGAAGAAGAAAAAAGTAATCGAGTCAAAGGCGGCAATGGAAGCGAGGGCGTTAGCCGCGGTGCAGGCAAGAACCGCGGCTCAAACAGCCAAAGGCTCGCGCGTCGCTCATATACCTCAAGTGGTGAGTACAATATTTCATGAGGAATTTATTTGTTACCGAATGATTTGAGAATAAATATTTGTATAAAGGTACCCCAGCTGGTGGCACCCGAGCCGTTACAAGCCGCGACCCAAAAGTTTCCGATAAACGTTCGTCAATACTACGTAAATATGATGCACGTAATATGCGTGCAAATATACACGAAAGGAGAAGACGCGGCCGAGCGTGCACTCCGCGAAGAATTGGCCTGTCACGATCGTTGCAAAGCGCTCTCCGTTTACAAGAATTCATGCATGCTCGCGACTCACAGATTACGGAAAGAGGCCGAGCAGGGAACAAACGGTGAAGAAGAATCGCTGCCATCGGCGAGTGGTATCGTATCGCACAACGCTGTTCTCGCTGGTAAATCGAAAGGCTCGTGGAGCGTCGAAAAAACAAAAAAATCCGTGATGGATTATCGAGGAGCCGCTCTCTACGAAAGACTCAGAAAGTGGATCGCTACTGAACAACAATTGAAGGACAATGGATTTCCAAGATCTCATCCCGATGGACCAAAAGTAAGTTAAGTTGTATATTTTCTTAATCGACGCGCATCAACGTCGTCATACAACGATTTATGTTTAATTGTTTGTGACGAAGGGACGGGCCAAAATTTATATCGCCAACACGAGGAATCAATCGATTCTTTCGAAAGTGCCTAACGAGCGTTACTGCTCGAGATGCGGCAAACCTTTCATGGTCAATAAACACGGTTTTCCGGTGATACAAGAAAATTGTATTTATCATTGGGGACGAAAATTTACGACGAGAGGCGAATCGAAATACACGTGCTGCCAGCAATATGGATTCGCTTCGGGCTGCGCCGATGGAAAATACCACGTTTGGGATCACGTTGATTATGAAAATCTCCGCGGTTACGTTAAAACTTTGCCCAAAGGTGAGAGAAAATAGCTATTAGTCTCAAACTTGGACACAAATTTTTTATTTATCAATAAAACAACGATCCGCGCCGCGTATCCATGTTGGTAGATTCGTCAGTCGAGTCACAAGGTGTTTACGCTCTCGACTGTGAAATGTCGTACACGACTCAGGGACTCGAATTGACCAGAGTTACCGTCATAAACGACAATTGCAATACCGTTTACGAGACTCTCGTTATGCCTGAGAATCCAATACTCGACTATAATACAAGGTTCGTGCTCTACTGGTATCGTTTGAATTTAATTATTCGTTTAATTGAAATAAATATATTCATTTACGTTTCACCCTCGATAGATTTTCGGGTATAACGGAGGAAAGTATGAAGGGCGTTAAGACGACGCTTCTCGATGTTCAAGCGACCTTATTAACCATGTTTTCGGAAAATACGATATTGATCGGTCACAGTCTGGAGAGTGATTTCAAAGCGTTGAAACTTATTCACGACACGGTCGTCGACACGAGTATTATGTTTCCCCACAAAAACGGACCCCCCCATAAGCGGGCCCTCAAGAATTTGTGCTCCGAGTATCTTCGAAAAATAATACAGAACGAGGGTGAGTAAATTTTTCATCCGAAATTCGGACAACTGTACAAGTGCTTTATTTTTTTTTCTTCAATTTATTCCTTCGTTTCAAGTTGGTGGCCACGACAGTGCGGAGGATGCGGTCGCCTGCATGGATCTCATACACTGGAAGGTCAAGGAAGAGGCAAAACTTGAGTGAGGAACGATCTACTACTACGCGTTACGATATTATCCCGAAAACGGCAATTTTATAGAAAAGAAAGGAAATATATCTACGAACGAACGAACGAACGAACGAACGAACGAACAAACAAACGAACCACGAACCGAGCGTGAGCCAAATTCCACTGCACTTTCATTTTCTCTCACTTTGTTCTTCCATCCACCAGAATCGGGCTAGTTTTTTCTCCCTCTCATCTCGTCTCTTGTTGCTCATGGGAACCTGGAATAACGAGTAATCGATTTCAATTGTTGAATGAACAAAGAAAAAAGCAACAAATATTCCAACGGCCTATGAGACAAGACGTCCTTTTTATTATTTGTTATCCGGTTGTCATCAACTTTCATCTTCATTCACAAGTATTCTTTGCTACGTACTCTACCAACGTATGTACAATAGTTTTTTTTTTTTCCCTTTTGTATAAATGTGTCAAGTACACTCAATTTATATATATGTTGAAAATCATAACGAACAATATCCGTATGCGTTTGTCTTTTCGTAACTGCCTCTTATTCATCATCATTTTTACCAAACTCGTTTTTCAATTTATGAAGAAGCATTGAAATTGAAAAATAGGAAAGTATACTATAATATATGAGGACCGGTAGAAAGGCTCGAGCCAGAATTTTGCATAGGAGAAAAAAGCAAAAATCCTATGGAGCACGATTCATCGTTATTCCTACTTCCATACTTCGATTAGTATTTTTGTACTTCGCGTTATCTATTTATATTTTGAATCATCAAATATACGACGTTATAACCCGAAGATTTTTCCATAATTCATAACGTACCGGATTAAACATCGAATCCCAGTCATCGAATCCCAGTCATCGATAACAGAAACAGACCTTTTTTTTTTTTTTTTTTTTTTTTCTGTCAAAAGGATCCAAGGATTTTTAGGATATCCAAAAACCAACGTTTTCCCACACACCATTTTTTCTCTTCTTCTCTCTCGCTGTATTCCGTCTCATTCTTTTATTGTACACTTGATTATAAAAAAATCAATCGACTCACTCGATATACAGTTTTTCACGCGATTCACACGTGTATTTATTTTTTCATCGGCGTTACATACAACTCACGAAGGCAAAATCACTCGCATTTTTTCCTCTGAATTGTTGTTAACAAAAAATAGAGTTTCCATACTATGAGTCTTAAAATTAATTGTGTGGCCGGCCGGCCGGCGGTTTGCGCGTATCTTTTTTTTTCTTCCGCTCATGATGAAAATTACATTTCGAGTGAAATGTTGAGGATTACACTCATTGATTTTTCAACCACGGCTCGCGGCGACGAAATTTTGTTGCCTATCTACAATTTAAAAAATATCAATCATCTCATCCATCTCGGAGCAGTAGAAAATATTCTCATTCTTTTTTTATCTGTCGAACATGAGATTATGCAATTTCTCATTGAATTACAGAAAAAGAAAAAACGAAAAACAAAAACGCTTTCTCTCACTAGATCAATGATAAATTACTTACTAGCGAACTCATGGCCGCGGGAAAAAAAATTGCCAGTTGGCCATCGCCCAAGGTCGACTATTCGTGACTATTTTGTAAAATGCCCTTTCTTTTCTCGTAAATATAAGCGTAATTTTTTGCTTCAACGAATAAGCGCGTATCGAAGAAATATTAATAATAAAGCCTCATTTTTATTTCACGATATACGAAAGAAGCTTCTATCGCGTATCTAGATCAACTATCGAAATGTACATTACCATTCGATTAAATCGTACATGAGCGCAAAGCAATAACACCACGATTTTCGTTTTTATTATTCTTTTCCATTCAGTTGCGCTCTCTTCTTCAGCCTCTTCATCGATAGGCCAAATATTAGTTCTGCTCGATCCTTCCTTTGTATCATCGCTCTATTTATATATAATATATATGTATATATGTACATTTCGATATAACAACCTTTCTTTAAAATATATATATATATATATATATATATAGTTTCTGTACATTAGTGGCAGCCGAATCGAACATCGTCGTGTGTTCCCCGTCGACCGAAATACATTTTTTCATTCATCGGATACAAAAACAAAAGTCGCTCATTAATCCTCCCCCGAATTTTTTTTTCGATCACAATCATCGATGGACCTTTTTCTTTGATTTTCGGTTGATTCGCGTCGTTTAAGAATTATCGAATTGTATGTAGAAAGAAAAAAAAAAAAAAAAAAAAAAAGGTACTTGCGAAGCGAGCATTTGACCCGAAACGAAATTGCAAATAATTGGTTGCGTTGCGTCTCTCTCCCGTCGCAACGTTCGGTCGAGCGAACGAGTTTGGAGTGAATTTCTTTTTCCGCCTTACAACGATGATCGAACCGATCCGTTATTTCCAAGACTCGGCGGAGATGATTTAAAATGATTTAAAATGAAATCTGTGTCGCGTCTGAGAGAGTTTCAAAACGGTTCGTAATTAGCGACAAAGGTAAAATCGATGTATGCGTATCCGTTCAGGGAGTTGTAGGATCATCGTAATCCTGATCACCGACGAGATAGAGAAATTGAAAAGCTATAGCCAATAAACTTATACCAAGAAGATCACCCATCGCCGTTAAATATGGAATGGCAGAGTTGTCAGGATCTATTTTACGCTTCCACATCCAGTGTATCATGATGTAGGCTATGTAGAGCAATGCCGCGACTTGGAGCATCGCCGCGCACAGGTAAACAAATACGAAGAGCGGCGTTAACGCCGTATCCCCGTCTTTCATGTATTTTATCATGTATATAAATATAATGTGCCCGGGTATAACCATTGCCATGAGTACGCGCGTAGTTCTCGCGTGTAAGCCTGCAATTGGGATAAAAACGATTTTTGTTTGTTTGTTTGTTTGTTTTTTTTTTTTTTTTTTTTTTTTTTTTTTTTTTAATCATAAAAATGTTGCGATGCGATGATCGCGATATCGAATAAGAAGGAAAATGTGCAACTAACCTTTGCCAAAAAAATTGGCTATCGGGGTTATAAAGATGACCGGATGCGTGTGTCCCGGTGGTATGAGAAGAGTTCCGAGATCTGCCTGTTTGTGAAGAGCGGTTGAAATTCGGCTGGCTTGTACAGCAACGAGATTACCACCGACACCGTTGATGACGGGTTGAAAAACGGTAAGATTCTCAAAGCGCGAGACCATAAATTCGAGAATCAAACCGCCGCAGCTGCTTATGAGCATAGCGACCATAACGGGTGTCCAGCCTGAATAGAGTACGTCGTTGGTGTATTTGTTTTTTTTTGCGATCCATACCCAGAGAGGAGTTACGAGGATGTATACGGCGATAATTAGAGGAGCCAACCAGTCTTGTTTGTCTATCGATTCGTACAGGATCGTCGAGATCCAGGACAAGAGGGCGAGCGACGTTATGTCACCGAGACTCGCCGCGATCGGAGTCGCCACGTTGTCCGGATTGATGTTACAATGACGCGAAAATACAATAACACCCGCTGTTATCAGGCCCAATACGAAAGAAGCTAACGAGGCCGTTACCAGACTACTCGCGCATAAAAGATACGTGTGGTCCAGAGACACCGTACCATTCCTGAAAGCTCCCATCACTATGGCTACCACAGAGCCTAGAAATCCAACTACTATCGCCTGGCACTGTCAACAAACCATTTATACATATTTTTATTCAATTATCCATTTTTTTTGTTTTTTCTTTCTTTTCTCTATAAAATAATACATTTCATTTTTTGGCATTTTTCCCCCGCTGCCCGATGATGGATATATCCCCGATATTTTATAATAGCGGCGACAAGACGAAGAATAAGAAATGAAAAATATGTCAATTCAGAAAGGGTAGCAGGAGCAGCAGCAGCGCGGTGGATAGCGGAAGTAGGCTGCTGGTCCAACTACGCGAGTAAGTGGGTTGGGTATAGACACCGAACTCGTGTGGCACCGTTCACGCGAGAATCATCTCTCTCTCTCTCTCTCTCTCTCTCTCTCTCTC
Organism: Campoplex nolae; assembly: GCA_037893425.1. Taxonomy (NCBI): domain Eukaryota; kingdom Metazoa; phylum Arthropoda; class Insecta; order Hymenoptera; family Ichneumonidae; genus Campoplex; species Campoplex nolae. The sequence goes on from JBBLXU010000532.1 coordinate 61,044, forward strand.
TCTTCTTCCAACAACGCGCACACATACACACACGCTTGTACATATGTTTGTACAAATGTCTCGATTAAAATTAGACAACCACGACCTTTTATCTCGTAATCATTGCGTCACTCGATTTCATTGAAGCGCACACAAATGAACGCGTATATGTACCTACATATTTGTATATAGCTCAACGCTACAGGAATTTTATAGTCGCGCCGAGTATTCTTCGCGCGCGCGTTGGTCGTTTAAGCGAATCGTTGTTGCGAACGAGAGAAGGAAGCTATAATATATAGGCTAGGCAACAATAAATAACCGAAAAGCTGCTCCTCGCCGCCTACCTATATTTATTACTATTATTATTATTATTATGTCGTGTACGATCGTCGCGCGTTAAATTTTAATAAAAAGAAAAAGATTGGATCCGCGCACCGAGAGGCACCGAATGATAAGGAAATGGAATATGGTACGAGGCGCCGGGAGAGCGATAAGGAAATCCAAGTTTGCATCTCGTCGAGAGCAGCCCGGGAGATAGAAACACCTTCCGGGGAAGGTTACTCGGAAATGATGTATGGCGCAGTTGGTCCGAACAAGACGACGCATGATACATTTTTTTCAAGACAAAGCAACGAGAAAATTTCTCAATGGATTATTCGATGTTGCGGCGATCGGGGCGGATTACCTGTATGAGAACCAAGTTTCCAACGATCATGGACCATTGCTGTTTGGGGGCGTCCATGTGTCCAAGATTCGCTTGTGTCGACAATCTCGAGGCCAGGGTCATCTCCAAATTACCCTTGAGTCCCAGCAGCGCCGGTACCAGTATCATCAGTTCGTTAACTTTTTCAAAAACTACCCAATGCTGCGGATTAAATGAAACAAAAAAAAAAAAGGTTGCGTTGAGATGCGGGATCTACTCGCTGCGGCAACAGAGGGCGGCGGCGGCGTATTTACTCACTTGAACCTCGTCCAGAACGAGACCGGCACCGACCATTCCCAAACCAGCAACGAGAAACGGTATAAAGACCTGAATCGTTATTGCCAAATAGGACTCGACTCGTTCGCCACCGTCGCATCCGTTCAAGCCGCTCCCCGCAACGACATCCGGCAAACGTCCAGCATCCCCGGCCTGCTCGTCCAGGATCGTCACTTCGAGGCAATCGTCCGTACTCGACAAGGTCGAGGTCAAAGGGGTTGAAGCCAATCCCGTCTCCGATACGGTACGCGATCGTCCGCCTATCGGGGTCATCCTGTACGAGTTCCGGTTGCCGTTGTGCACCAAAATTTCCTTACATGGCCCACTGCTGTCAACACACCCAACACCCCCACCCCCATCATTCTTTATTTTTCATCCGCGCTACTCTCCCTCATCTTTTATATACGTATTTTCGTAACTTAATATTTGAAACATAACGAAGCTCATATTCGCGTTCATAATGATGCGCTCGTTCGTACAACATATATTTTGACATTTGGAATTTTGGAAAGCGTACTCTTTAAATTTGACGTTGAAAGCAGATTGTTGTTTGTGTACTACGGCAATAAGTCCGAGATGACTACCGAGCGAACAATCCGCATTATCCGAAAGCCACTCATTTTGGCTCGTCCGACTCTCCAACATACCGAACTGCTCGAGTTGCTATCGTCGAGATCAATTTATACAAATGATTCGTCTTCCGCCCGTGAACATGATTTTTTATTTCGATTCGTCGCGCGCGCTGTGCATCTATTACCGATCCGAGAGTGATAACGAAGAATTGGCGCTCGAGCGCGCTTACCTAGTATATAGTCGCTCTTTTATTCGCCGCACCGTTATTTACGAATTACGATCCGACGCTGCAAAATCCTGATTGCGTAATAACAATAATGATAACGATGATGATGTTAATAAGACGTCCGCGAAGAAGAAAAAAACAAGATTTCTCAACACAAGATTCTTCATCTCTATCTCACAGCGTGTGTTACAGATTTACGTCAATAGCAAGTTACACCGCACACACCGCGTTCGCTAATTAATACTTTGCGCTTGCTCATATAGACGTGCACGCACGTGCCTCTTTTGAAACCTTGAAATTATTGAAATGCGAATATGCGCGAATCTTGTAGAATTCACCGCAGAATATATATAGGTATTTCGTTGGAGCAGGCATTTGCATGATTCTAGATGAATTTCTGTATCTACGACGCGGCGTCTCGCTGTCTATCATTCCGATACAATACTCTGTCAAATTTTGGATGAAAATAAAAACAGAACTACCGTGGTGCGGTACTGTTGGTAGTGATGTTGTCGATCGCGTGCCTGTTCCGGCGGTCGCTGTCCGCTGTCAGCGATCATCGCGAGTTTGCGGTGTGCAGCAACGCGACACGCACGTGACGAAGAAGCAGCAGATTGCACGAATTCTCGCAACGCTTCGCGCGATCAATAACAACGACTTGCCCTCAAAATCGATTGCACCCTTTGAATGTATTTTTCTTTATCAATATCCGGCTTTATCAATATTGAACGAATGAAAAACGCGCCGGGTTTATTCCGTTCGAATAAATATGTCCCCGCGTGTGCGCTTGGTCCAACCTGCTGCTTCGATGTCCATAATCCCAGCAGCAGCAGCAGCAGCAGCAGCAGCACACTTGTTTTTTTCTTTCTTTCTTAATTGATGATCGCGCGACGCACCGAAATTCGATAAAACAAGATCGAAGCAGGTGTGTCGTCTGCTGAACGCATACTCGCAACGATTCTCACCTCACCGCCGCGCGCGCGCAGCGACGCTCTTTCCCTCTTTTATGTTATTAACCGAATGAATGGTCGTGTCACTCTGTGCGCGATAAGAAGGCAAATATTATTTCGAGGGCTGGCCGGAACTAGCGCGATTTGTCTTGTAATCGCGGAATCGAGCCGATCTCGATATATTATTCAGGGGGCGACGAGACATGCACCCGTTTCGTATATCGTTGAACAATATTGTCCAGCATCGATGTTGGATCGATCCGGAGGCCACGCGCGAGGCCGTCACGTTATACGGTTACATCGCGACTGAAGACGACCATGCACCGACCAGGATTAGTTTTCTCAAATGCGGCTTCCTTCCCCCGTATAAAAATCATCCCCCATCCGCGCCTCGCGCGATATACGCCGCATATATTCATCTATATTGGTAATGCGCGCACACGAAGACGCGCGACAAGACTATCGGATATTGGGACTATATACCGGTCGAGAATTCACAGGCGCCGCGAGCTTATCGACCCCTGCTGCTGCTGCTGCTGCTGCTTACTTACGAACGGGCGCCGGGAGCTTCGGCTTCGCGTCGGTCCTCGCCCACCCCGGACAAAACCACGCTTAGAAGACATGCGCTCAAACTCGTCGCGGCATCCCTCATTATCATGCGCGTACGAAATTTACATCAACTCTGCTCCGCGTCCCAAGCCCCAAAACATCGAGCCGAGCAGATTGCGAATCGGTTTACGTTATTATTGCTCCAGAAATATCTATTTCTTCTTTTTTGCGGTATAACAAAATTTTTTATAATCAAGTTGGTGTCACAACGGGTATGCTCGCCACGTCACGGCTATTATTCCTCAGACTAAATAACTGAATTTTGGCTCGATGCTCCTGTTTGAGCTTTTTCGGTCGTATTTCGTCGCAAAATACCAACCTGCTTCTCATTTTAAATACGTAATGAGTTTGAGAATTCGTCGGCGCATAGACGTAAAAAAAAATCATTCAAGATTCGATCGCGGGTCGCAAAAAACTTTTCCACGTAATTTTTTATTTTTTTAAAAAGTTTTTCTCGTTCGATCAGCGAGAAACGATAAAAGATGAAAAGAAGAAAAAAAAAAAATCACCGAATCAAAACGTATATTGCTGCCGCGCGAATTTGGTACACAAACCGAGATGAGCGAAAAATTGCAACAAAATTTCGTCAAAATGACCGTATCGACGGTTTGGCTTGTCGCGCGTGACCCAGATGAGGCTGAATCCTTGTACGCGATTGAGAGTTATACAACAATCAAATACATAATGTCAAAATCGTAGCGAACGAGGCCCATAATACGTAAATGTGAGTTTGCCACGTTCGATATAGTCATCCATCAGTTTATACGTATATATGCGTGCGCGCGTGTATGTGTGTGACTCTAGCAACGGTAGTAATGTCGAAAGGGACGTATAAACGATTGTAATATTAAGTTCAGTGTCGGTGATGACGGCGACGACGACGACGACGACGACGACGACGACGACGACGACGACGACGACGACGACGACGACGACGACGACGACGACGACGACGACGACGACGACGACGACGACGACGACGACGACGACGACGACGACGACGACGACGATGACGACGACGACGACGACGACGACGACGACGACGACGACGACGACGACGACGACGACGACGACGACGACGACGACGACGACGACGACGACGACGACGACGACGACGACGACGAAGATGACGAAGACGACGACGACGATGAAGACGACGACGACGACGACGACGACGAAGAGGACGACGACGACGACGACGACGACGACGACAAGTTAGCTCTCAGGAGCAATTTGTATTCCGGTAACTTCTGGACTAGGTCACATCTATGGAGGCCCACTTTTCTGATTACTCGCAGTTAAAACGTTTGCATTTTGCTCTCCCACAACGCGTTCGTGTTACTTTACAACTGTTCTAAAATGACTATTGAAATTTTTTTTTTTTTCACCGACAAATTTCTGTAACGATATTGGAGATCCAAAAGCAGGTTATTAAAGCAAGGAGTATACAAAATTGTTGATAAATGCGTTCCCATTCGAATGAGCAGATTAATAATTAGTCACAGATGTACAAAATGAGTAAGGAAATTGGTCAGCTTCCTGCTGCTTTGGTTCGCTTATATATATACGGTGCATGTAAACTATTATTTTCTCGAATGGTGCTTTCGTGTTTTTGAGTGATTAAAAATGAAATAAAGAAACTAACCGGATGGAAAAGAAAGCAAAGTGATACGCTCAAGTTCGACGACTATAATCTTGGGGCGATGCGGGCTTAATTTTTTACGAGGTGCATGGTAGATTTAGTCTCGTCCGGTCGCGACTGCCAAGATTTTAGTTACCCGCGAGCACGTGGTTCTGTTTCTCAGGCGACGAGTGACGTATATGAGGGGGTGCAAACACGCGCGCGCGTGTTTGTACTCGCATTAATAAAAGGAGGATCGCGCGCGCGCGCATAATAAGGGAAATGTCGGGTTGAAATTTCAAAATCCGGGAAACGTCGAGACGCGCGCGCGCGATACGCGTATATGTAAGAGAGGGGTAGCAGCGGACGAGAGAACCGCGAGGTTGCAATTGGCGAACTTGACCCTTGCGAGGAATTGCTAGAGAGATGCGTTCGCTTAACTTTGACATTGAATTCACGATGCCGCGAGACAAGCGCGTTTATGCGTGTGCTTTTGCAAATGAAATTGTTTAACCGAAAGGCGAGTGCATTATTCCCTGGCTTATTCAAATTTTCTATTATATTTTCCTGCTGGCAATCTGACGGGGGATCATTGCGATATTTATATCGTCCAATACGCCCGCGCTTTTCTTCTCTTTAATACTCAAACTCGAGTTGAGTTTCATTTGCTGATGAAATTTGTGAAATACGTCGAGGCGAACCGCGCTTAAATTCTCTCAATAAATGGAATTGTTCGGTATGTTCGGTAAATCTCGCGAAAAGTATCAAGAGGTAAATAGGTTAATACTTTTCTTGAAAAATCAATGAAAAACAATAATGTGTAAATTGTAAAGTTTGCAGTTTTGCTCGAATGATTATTCGGACACCCTGCATGTGAACGATCGCTCTCGCGCGGACTCGGTTATACGTATACAACTGATGATTACTTAAATGCCCAATATGCGAAGTGAAGGCGATCGTACACGCGTTACGGTACGACTCGAACGACACCACGGTGCAACACACCGGATCGTTTAGGCTTAGAGAGACTCGGTACATCCTATATATTTATGTGTGTGTGTGTGTGTGTGTGTATGTATGTATGAGCTAGCTACACGAGAGTATATGAGACTGATCTAATTGACATTGCCACTGTGTTCAGGGCCGTTTGCACAGAGGAGCACAGTGCAAAACGCCTGTGAACTGATCCATCACCATTTGACGTAATATGCGCGCGTCGTCGTCGTCGTCGTCGTCGTCGTCGTCGTCACGCGCGCGTCTTTCAATATCTTTTTGTATTACAAATACATACTTGCCGAAAGTACAATCTTCGTCAATCACGATTCCATTCGATTCCATCTCGATGCGATACTCCAAGAAAGTTAGAAAAAACATGCACGGGGGGGGGGGGGCACGCACGGCCAATTATCCAATTATGTAAAATATATAGGTATGTTGTGAAAAGGTGAATAAAAGGAGCAGATGAGAATTCTTGAGATAAAAATCATTACTGACCGTAGAGATCTTAGGGATGAACTGGTGGTGACTCGAGCGTTCATTTGAAATTGATGCCTCTCGAACTGCCGTTGAGCAGATTGATTGATTTTATTGAATTTTTCCATTTTTTATTTTCATTCAGGTCCGCGATGTTATTTCAAACTAAATACTAATATTATTTCGGAATAATGCGGGGCACAAAAAATAAAAGAATGTTGGAATGAACCGTCTGACCGAAGCAATTGCTTCGCTACTTGTATATCTCGTATGCATCTGCAGCACCGCGGTCATCATATTCTTTTCCGGTCTGCATCGGCGGGCCGTGATAAACTTGAAAAATTCATCATTAACCGCCCGTACGTTTTATTCAACTTTATAATCTCTCTCGCGTGCGCGCGCGCGCGCGTACGTGTTTCCCGTGAAAAATTCTAGCCACGACTGACGCGATAACGCACGCTGCTATGTTAATTTTTCTTCTTTCTTCTTTTCATCATCTCGTTGACACACGATGAGAATCGTTCGAGCAGAACGATCCTGGGGATACGAAATTGTGAAATCGTTATATATTTGACGAAGCGACGCCGCCGCCGCTATCGCTTGGCAAACTTTTTCATTCCTCCTCCATTTTTATAGACTCGCGCGTACGCGGTCACACTTTTTTCAGCACGAATCGCAGCACGAATTCGTACGCGAGGAGGGTCTATTGAAAAAAATTCAAAATTCACGTTATCATACGCGCGAGACCGGCGAGCAAATTTTTTTTTATTTTTTATTCATTCTCTCTAACTACTAATGAAAAGAAAGAAGAGAAACTCGTGTGTATACGATTAATCAATAAATTTTTATTGCGTTGGAAAAGATCGAGACAAGATTTATCGATCCCTCCTTATGTATATAATAATAATAGTTTAGGACGTTCGTAGTATGTTATTCGGCTCGATAATTTACACGTGAGCCAAAGTTTGCATTTACTGGATCGTTGTTGTTCATCTCTTCGTATATACCATCTCACCGTGCTGGCATATATTCAACGGTGTAACAAAACACCTATACACGAGTGTACAAGTTATATACTTCATTTTACCGCGCGAGTATACCCATAAAATATATCTCATCTATTTTAGAAGACTCGCGAAAGTTATTTACACAAATGTCGTAATCTTTGGTTAATAAATTCCGGCGCCTTCTCCTCCTCCTCCTCCTCCTCCTCCTCCATCGTATACGTCTCAATTTCAATGTTGAAAAAAACGCTGCCGCGCGCGTGTCGTCGAAATATCGATCAAGATCAACCGCCGCGAACCAACATTTTTTTCATCGATAAGAAAAAACAAATTTGAGTCATTCGCCGCGCGGTGGAGATTGATGGAAATAAGGTATAATATCGAGTAATCGGAGTAGAAATCTCCGCGACGCGACGCGACGAGACGAATAATGATGTACTATATATAAAAATTAATGAAATTAATACTCACACCGAGCGTCGCAGTCATGCAGCCGCAGCTCGATTCCCTCGGTCCATGCGGTTTCATACCGCTCGCATCACAAGTCACACACACTTTTCTTTATGTAATTAGAATCTCAGTATCGCACACGCATGAATAAAAAAAAAAAAAAAAAATAGCGATCGAAAAAATGACTACGTATAACGCAAAATATTATGGAGAATATAAAAATTGTTGTACTATTCCTGGAGAAAAAAAAAAGAATGAGTATAGAGAACGGCGGTGAAAAGGTGGATGAAAAACGGTGTTCAAACGAACGTCCGATACGAAGTAAACGTGGATAGTCTCGCACTATCGTTACCTCGCGTTTCGTTCACCAAAACTTTATCGTCGAGCATAGTGGTGATTGTTCCAATAACTGACGAGCAGGACGCAACAATTCCCAGCAGGTACGATTATATTCCATTCCACGGTGCACCTTCCACGAGACACTGCACAGTCCGTTTTTGCGTATCTCGTGAGAAATGAGAAACGGCTGTTCTAATAGCGAATGCAAACTCGCGAAGGAAGAAATTTAAAAAAAAAAAAAAATGAAATTTCTTTTTCTTTTCTCGTGCGACGGAAGAAAATGTTGATTTTTTTCTGTTTACGAGACGAATGTTTTTCCGATTTTTCGGTAACGAATCATCGAATGTCGATGTTTTTTTTTTTCCTCGATAGTGTCAAACACACGACTGGTCAAAAGTACGCGTTGCGGTCCACTGGCAAGTCCGATTGACGATGATGCTGACTGCGATGATACCCTATAGTGGATGCTGGTGAGTTCGCGAACCGACAATGGTAGTATGTATACATCAACCGAGTGTCCGTATGCGTGCGTGCGTGCGTGCGTGCGTGCGTGCGCGTGTGCGTGTCGTCAGGAGAGATTATGAATGAAGCACGTATTACACGTTCTGTCATTATTACCAGAAGGAGAACGTTTCTATATATATGTAGTACATGCGAGTATACCTTGGATCATATTTATTCGAGAGTTGAGTACCGAAGCTCGCGTGTCGCGTATCTCGCCGCGAGCTTTCCACTCGCCGCCGCAGCGGTGGGTTATGCAAAAACAATAGATGCGAGTGAGAAAAAAAGCATGAATATTTCATGAATACTGCTCGAAGAAAATAATGGATCAAAGTTGAAAAAATGTTGTAACTTTATTCGGGTATTGAAAAAATATTGTCAGGCGAAACAATCGTATATAACATGACTCACCCTGTCATTGCCAGGATCGAATGATTTTGGGTTCTCGTAAGAGTCCTCGTTTTCTTGTAAATACGATGATTCTCCCGATTGGCAACCATTGCGGAAAAAAATCTTGGACGACGCGAACATAAAGCCTGTTGTTTAATTTAATGAGAATATGAGATTATTTTTTTACACGCTCGAAATAATCGTGTGTCAACGATTGTCACATGGGCGACGAGGGAGCAGAGCGCATACGCGAACAGAGATCTAGATGAAACTCCTGACGAGAGAGATTGACTACACACAGACCCGCTTTCTCTCTCTCTCTCTCTCTCTATCTCTATCTCTGCCACCGAGTTTAATCAACAAATCAACAATCTTATTCGCGCGATAACCATGCAGACGAACCTTTTTCCTCTTCATCCTCTCCGACTAATTTGGCAATTATTAATTTATCGCTAAGAATCAATTTTCCTCTCGTTCGATCAGCAGCATGCGTATCGCAATTCATTATTCGTTAAACATCTCGCATTCGCTTATTCTCAATATATTTTTATTATCACTTTTCATTTGTTATGAATGTTGGAAAATTTGACGGGTCTTTTGTTCGCGAATCGCCTACACGTGCGATTAGAATAAGCAAATAAAAAAATGCGTGCTGCTGACGTTACTCAAATCTTTTGCGAGCGCGAAATTTCGTATAGCTGGTGTTATAAAGGCCCTTTGCGGGCCTCGAATTATATCCATCCAAAAGTTTTAACACTATAATAATAATAATAATAATAATAACAGCAGTTGAGGATATAACTATCTGTCAGGGCATATATCATATGATATATATCGCTCGCGCGTATGCGTCATAATGTGGCGGTGGCGGCGGCGGCGGCGGCATTCACCGATCGTTTACGATACTCACATATACGCGCATGTTCGTGTAGTACACATTCAGATCGGGAGAGTCCTTCAAAAATCTTCTTCATCTTTATAACGATGATCCATATGTCTCGCGGTCGGTAAAAGTTTTGCTGCAAGTTTTTTTTTTTTTTTTTATTCCCCCCGACTGGCTTGATATTTCGAGAAAAACGTATAACCTTACCAATTGCCAGATAGTCTTGACAACGAGATTAAAATTTTCCCCTACGCTCAGAATTGAACAACGCACTTGTAACGGTAAAAATGTATTTCTCCTCTCTTTTCTTTCTTTTGCACCGCGTAAGTATGGCTCGTTGCAACCAATTTACAATTTCTAAATTTATGTACATTTTATATATAAAATATTTATTTCGCCGCAATCTGAATCGTCTTGATACCGACCCCCCTTCCGATGCATCACTTTCAATAGTTTTATATTTTTTCGGTATTTTCAACCGTATGAATTAATCACAGCGAAATATGCAATTCGAAAAATTTCCTAATTTTAAATATAGAGTATGTCGTACATATTGTTTTTTAAGATTTATCAATTACGTGACTTTTGTTTTTTTTTTTTTTTTTTTTTTTTTCAATTTTCGATATGGCTGCTGCGTAAACTGGCACTTTTTTTTCTTTTCCATTTATTTGGTTCTAATATTAATTTTACTTGACTAAATTTTCCAATACTGACTCAAAGAGTTACTTTTTTCGATCCGATAATCCCGCTGCTCAAATTCGATTTCGAGCAGACTCAAGTTCGATTTCGTATCGTGATTAAGAAAAATACCAATTTGAGATCCTGCTGGAATCGCGGCGACGGCGGCCACCCCACCGGCAGCAGCGAGTTCGACGAGAAGGAGGATTTTTTTCTTCCTTCGTTTTTTTTTGGCTTTTTGCTCCTGAAATTTTGCCGAAATTCGTTCTCTCAGTCGCCGACATCGGAATCTCCGTCACCGATCGCATATAAAACGTGAAAAGCGATTCCCAACAGCGCTGTACCTAAAAGATCACCCGCAGCGGTTAAATACGGAATCGCCGAACTGTCCGGATCCATTCCTCGAGTCCACATCCATACGACCATCAGTTGAGCCAGGTAGAGTAGTAAAATCACCTGAAAACCGAATAATTTTCGAAGTAATGAATGTGATTCGGAAAGGGCCGAGACAGAAAAAGAAAATATATATAAAATAACCTGAAGAACGGCTGCGAACAAATAAACTACGATAAAAGTAGCGGTGAATGAAGTGTGCCCGGCTTTAAGATAACTGATGGTATAACTGAATATCAAATGTCCAGGAATAACCATCATCAAGAGAACTCTGGCAGTTCTTGCGTGGCCACCTGGAATGAAGAGGAAAAAAAAAAAAAAATTGATACAAACATATATATGCGCGGTATGAAATAATAATCGTAACTTACCCGGTGCCATAAATGCGTGAAAAGGACTGACGCAAATTTTCAATGGATCTCTCCCCCCTCCCCTCCTCTTCCTTCTCCTCCCTTCATTTTCACTGTTTCGATCTTTGTGGAGGGATGTTGAAATTCTACTGGCCTGAACCGCTACTAAATTACCACCGACCCCGTTAATGACCAATTGAAATACGGCTATTCCTTTGTAACTCAATATCGTGTAATCGAGTATGAGACCACCGATGCTGCTTATCAACATTGCCGATATGACCGGGGACCAACCGTAATCGAGTACCTCCTTTGTAAATGGGTTTCTCGCTGCCACATAACCCCATATCGGGGTTGCCAGGACGCAAAACACTATCAAAAACGGCGCTAACCACGCTTGACCCTCTGTATATCATTAAAGTATATCATTAAATTAAATTCGTTTTTTCTCGTTTACTCGTCGACCGGTAATAATTTGATGAAATTGGATAAACATATAAAAATACAATACAACGAGTACTTTTACCTATCGCATTGTACAAAAGCGATGCGATCCAAGAAAGCAGAGCCAAAGTTGTGAGATCTCCGAGGGATGCCGCGATCGGAGTCGCGACGTTGTCAGGATTTATATTCATTCGTCTTGAGAATAAAATAACGGCGACCATAATGAGACCGAGAAGAAAACTGGCTACCGATGCGGTAACGAGCGAGCTGGCGCACAACAAAAGTCCGTGATTAATGTCAAAATGTGCCTCGGGAACCCAGCCCAGTACAACAGCCGCGAGGGAGGCCAAAAGACCAACGACCATCGCTTGGCATTGTATCAGCGCGAGATTCCCGATTATCAGAGTCCATTGCTGCTTCGGGGTGTCCATGTGGCCCAGATTCGCCTGAGTCGAGAGACGCGACGCAAGGGTCATTTCCAAATTGCCTTTTAATCCCAGCAATGCCGGAACAAGGATATAGACTTCCGAGACTACTTGATAAACCGGCCAGTGCTGAAAAGTACGTATTTTTGTTTATTTAATTCTTTTCTACTCTATACAGGTTGATCCAAAAACACCCCCCCAAACACGGTGTGTACGTTTTTTTAAAAACCGCGAAAATCGCGCCATCCTTGACTACGGAAATGATATTCGACGAATACTTTGAAATATACCTGAACAACGTCGAGCAATAAACTAGCGGCGACCATACCGAAACCAGCGAGTAAGAAAGGTATGAACATTTGAACGGAAATCGTCCAGACGTTCTCGTCGTCATCGTCGTCGTCATCGTCGTCCCCATCCGTCGAGACATTCAATTTGGGCATTATGTTGTTATTGGCGGAATCATTTATGGACTGAACATTGCCACGCGGCGTCGACGACGTTATCAGTCTGCTGGTATCTTCGACGTCGCTTTCCTCCTCTTCGCCGTCCATTTGCAGCTCCATCCTAGGATCAACGATCGTGTCCTTGCCGATGAACTCGCCGATACCCGAGCCAACCATTTTGCTGCTCCGGTACGAGCTTCCGGTCTTTCTGTAACGTATCCCAGGCGTTTTTTCTCGCGCCTCTTTATCGCGCTCGCCGTGATCCGCATTCTTCATTCTCGTTTACCGGGTTGTTATAAAACACCACGAAACGCTACGAAAGAACCGAGCGGTATTCGGTATCGTTAACGGTCCTCTTTCCATCATTTGTCGTACATAATTTTTTCATTTACAAATTGTTAGAGAGTTATCGAGGCAATTATTCCCAAATTTTCTACGTCTATATTCAGCCAAATTTATTTTTTTTTTTTTTCAATTTGTTTTATGCCTCTTTGAAAAGAAAAATTTTCTCAAGAGATAAAAAAGACCCGTTAGTACACTCACCATTTTTAGTTATTGTCCGCTGTTTGTCATTGTCCGAACAAACAAGAGAATTACTTTGTTAGGATTGTTATTTGTGCAACGTTGCGAGATACACGCTGGTTGGTCTTTCTATACATTGTTATTATTCTTATCTTTGAGAAAATGAGATATATACATGCGATGGCGATTGTTCGAAAACGTAACTATATCGGCGGTGTCGCGCGCGCGGAGCACCAAATCAATGAGTTGTGCTGAAAAACTTACCTGCACTTTTAATATAATTCAGCATAACCTCAAAATACGAAAGATGATGAAAATAAACTCACCTGGGGCTTGGTTTAGGTTTTCTCATTATATAACGAACGGTGAAATTTTTTCTTCAATAAATCTAAAAGGCTATCGCGTGATTGAAAATTTGATAATTCGACAGTGCGCGACAGCGGCGGTAACGGCGTTCCGTGAAACCGGGCCAACCGGGCCCACGTCAACTGACCGATGACCGATGCAACGAAACGACAAACGACAACGTTGCGCGATTGATACGAGCTGGAGGCGGTTGAGAGTTTGCGGCGGCGCCGCCGCGCCCAAGTATAAAAAATAACATAAGATGTATCGGCGGTTTATCACAACTTGCATGCATATATTGCATATGCCACTACCCTGCCGCGCGGTTGCGCCGGCCGCTGCGCCCGCCGCGTCGATAGCATACCTCCAAATTTCAATATACTTCGGCTTTCCCCGAATAATAAGTTTGAATATACCTCGATATTTTCAATGAATTTTCATAAATGAATGAAACTGATGTGAAGAATATTCACTGAGGATATGGAATGAATTTCATAAAATACTCAAAGAAAATTAAGCTCGAACAATAAGTCGGCCAATTTACGTTTTTTCGCATTGGTAAAATAATATTGCACTTATTTCTATTTTTATCAGACGACATAAGAATTCATTCGGTAGTGCGTATTGAAAAACGAGTGATATGTAGTAGATTTTGGTAAATTCGTTCGGTGTTCGGTATATAGTGCCTGCGAATTCGATGTTTACGCGTTTTGCGTACGCGATATCTTGGGCGTTTTATTTGTCCCGGTCCGGCGTCGGCGTCCCATAGCCCGCGGTAGGCCCGGCATTAACGCGTAAAGCTGTAATTTCAGTCTGTCGCTAGACGCTGGCTTCAAGCGTTTAGCTACCACGTGACTTCCCCCTCCATAAATTGAGCGACAAAATCGCCAAAGCTAAACTCGTTTTAGCTTTTACGCTCGACGCTGCAACGCCCCCTTCTATCGGCATTGCGATTGGTGCTTCAGCACCAAGCGGGAACTTTCAAATTATGTTTCTATTTTTTCAACATCACTATGATATTCATTTGTTTATTCATATTGTTCAACGTGGTGGCGGGAAGTGCAACAAAGTAAGCGTGAACAGAACGGCATCATTTATATCAAGTAGTACATTTAAGGGACATTTTGCCGTCCAGGCCTGATATACGGGAGTCTTCAACATTGCTGAGCCTATTTATTTTGTCATGAACCAGAGTTAACCAAATTCACTGCACTTTGAATTCACCTCACTCAAAATTTCCTCGATAAAAAGAGCTTAGTCCTCAAAAAGAAATTTTTATTCGTACACCGCACTGAGTTTTTGATCTGCTCAATTTTGAATGTGACTCTTATTTTGACACGAATTTTTAAGGAATGAACGAAGAACACACCACGGTCGCTATCGCTATTTCGTATTTCCCTCTCCTGAAAACGCGCGTTACAGCTGGAACCGAGCGTTTTGACAGCGACAAGCGTCAAACGGGTCACGTGACCAGTTTTAACGCTCAATATCTGGAAGGGGAACTCACGTGACCTGATTTCACGCTTGAAGCCAGCGTCTAGCGATAGACTGAAATTACAGCTTAACGCGGTAACGGCAGTAATGCTTGAGCCGGAGCGTCTGCCTGCATGCTTAGTGCTTGCCCGGCTCCCGGCTCCCGGCTTGCCGGCTGAGCCGGCTCGGCACCGGCGGCGAAAGGGGTTCAAGGGGTAGGTATGAGAAAACTGGGTCAAAGCGTTAGTCGTCGCGGCGCGCGCGCGCGGCACATGTCTGCGGTCGATAAATGCAATATGCAATTCCTGTATTATCGTACATCAATTTCAACGAAATTCATCTTATCTACGGTTAGAGTTTTTTTTTTTTTTTCCATCAAATAACAAATACAATCAAAAAATATATATTAATGAGAAAGATGGGCTAATTCGAGGCGGAGGGGGGTATTTTATGAAATTTATTCTTTGAAAAAAAATGATAAACGATCCAACGTTCCGAAAATGCGATTGAAATTTTCCGCCTCATATGCCTCGTTCAAAGGGCGGTATAAAAATCGAAATGAATGTGAGCCGCCGCATATAGTATGTTAAAAGTGAATCGAGCGAAAAATCAATTATTTGTCGCGACAAAATTATTGAAATTTTTTCAATTTATTTGACTGCAGATGCGCATAGTAATTATTACAAATTTTTTCTACAAAGTATATATGTATAGATTACACTGAGAAAAGAGAATAGTTGAATCAACCAAATGGCTTCGTGAAATACGTCCAATGTAATATTCTGTTATATTAAATATCAGTTTCATTAAATGAAAAATATCTTACGTTGATCCAACAAAATCCACGACAACAAATCTCATTTGGTTGATTCAATTGGTATCTTTGTTTAGTGGAATAAAATTAATAATTCGTGCAACTGAACGATTTTTTGAATGAACGAAATATTTCTTTCGACGTATTCTACGAAGCCTTGGTTAATTCAACTAAACTCTTTTCTCAGTGTACGCACGCACAATGAACAAAATGAGATTTGTTTTATTAAATTTGAATGAGGTGTGAATAATCATTTCGAATATGGGCTAAAAATGATGATTTTTAATTACTATATAATATATTGAGAGAGTTTAAATTTTCTATTATAGGTAATAATTTTTCAGGTACTTCGGGGAATAAAAAAATGGGAAAATAGCTCTCCTTCAAATTTACCCATTTTCGACTCTTATTAATGCTTGTGAGCAAAAGAAAGTAAAATTTACAATACGATATAGCGACATGCGGCGGCGGCGGCGGCGGCGGCGGCAGCAGCGGCAGGGTATTACGCAATAAGAGGGTAGCGGGTAATTTTTGAATGGTCCCGGGACGTCGATTTATTGTTAGAAACGGTGAAGTATGTGAGAGAGGTACGAAATAAGTTGGAGCAGATCCGCGCGAGTGCGAAGAACAAACTGGTGATAATGCAGTAGCAGTAGCGGTATACGCCGGATCGGTGAGCGAAAAAAGCAGAGCCGGAAATACCTTGTAGAGCCGCGTGCGTCCGCACGGATAGAAGCTCAGACTCAGAGGAGGAGCAGCAGTAGTCAGCAGTACATATCTCGCTTCTCTCGCGCATGTCGTTTCATCCCAGCACGGTTTCTGCTTCTGCTCTTTCTCTTTGCATTGCGCTTGCACTCTCGCGTACAGCAAACTACCGCGAACGCACATGGCAGGCACACAGAATATTCGCTGGTGAAAAAAAAGAGTTTGCGAATTTGCGAATAAAAAAGTTACGAGAGCAGTTTCTTATTATTTTCGTGGTCAATTGTTGGATCCGCGTTTCGATTGATCGATTAAAATATCGGAGGATCGTGCGCGGGGAAAAGCAGGTTGCAACAAGCGCGTTCGATAAATCGTATATATATATATAAAAATGGGTAGAAGAAAAAAGTTAGTGAAAAGGGTTGAAAGATGGTGGAAGCAAGAGCAGGATGAAAGCAAGAAAAATTCTTCGTCCGACGTAACGAGGAGCGGAGATGAAGAGACGCGGCGGCGGCGGGTGAAAAATGAAACGTTTTCGAAATTATTGGATATTAAGAGTAGATTGGAATTGCCGTTGTTGAAATTGGAGGAAAAGCATCGGATGATATTGAGCGAGGATAGCGACGATGAGGAGAGGTTGGAGTTTGAAATACGACCGCGTTTCGTATTTTCATGCAGCACTTGTCTCGTTTGTACGCGTACGAGCGATCCGGGAATAACGTGTGATAAGTGTAAAATGGTGTGGTATTGCGGGACGGAACATTTGAAGGATAATGGTACGAGTCACGCTCCGCTTTGCGAGGCGATGCGTCAAGAATTCGGTGGTATCGATGGATTTAGGGTGCTGACGAAAGATGCCGCGAGCCCCGAGAATTATCGTTGGTTGCGAATAAAGTTGATCGACGGGGTGGAAAAAAAAATGCGTCGAGCGTTGGATCTTTGGGAACGGGAAATAATATTGTATCCACGGATTTGCCGTGCCTGTCGAGAATCCAGCTCCGAGTTGATACGCTGCTGCAACGATTGCAGCTTCGATTATTATTGCGCGGATCATGCGAACGAGCATACCAAATGGTGCAAAGATTTTCAAGTCTATCGTCGGATCTTACATATGCAACGGGCGGCGGCACACGGTTACGCGGCGGCATCACCACATTTTCCCAATGTCCTCGCGACCAAAGCTTTATTCTCCTCCCTCGAATCCCTCGAATCCCTCAATTTTGATACGCTCTTGTTCCACATGTTCGACGGTAACGACCTTAATTATCGTAGCATCGATGCTCACACTTACGCGAGTATGTCTCTCTCGGCGACTGCCCCCCTGACCGCTCTCTTTGCCCTCGTAAAGACCCGCTCCTCCTGCTCATCCGAAGCAGATTGGTCAAGCCGGGAGAGTATTAAAATTGATATCGTCGGGGCTGAATTTCAATTCGAGTGCTCCGATCTGAGGCTTTGGGAAAAATTGTTTATTCATTTTTTGCCAAGATTAAAAAAGCTCGAGCTCGAATTTACCGGGCCGGAATTACGCTTGCCCGGTGGCGTCCCGATTCAGCTACTCGGCCGAGTTCCTCTCTGCCGACGATGTAAAAAGTACGGGCGTCGCGTCGTTGTTCGCTTCAACGAGGGCAAACTTTATCACCAACTGCTTTCGGCTCCATCAACCACCGCCGCCGCCACCGCCGCTTCCGTCGCTTCTGCTGCTTCAACGGCCGATCTAATTTGTCTCTTCAATCCGGGACTCTACCGCGATACCGGATACGACGGTACCGACACCTGGCCCCAAACCATTCAACGATTTTGTCGAGCTAAAATTCCCGTTGTTATAACTTCCTATACCGAAATTGAATTACCGAAAGACATACGGAGAATCCAATCGATTGCCAAAGTCCAAGTTATTTTGGAACCTCAAATAAATCCTTTCGCTTCGATCAAACCCGATAGAAATTTCGTTAGCGACGATAGCGTTCCTTTCATGTACAAAAATTATTGTCTAAGCATCGTCAAGGGTCTCTGATTCCTCGCGATCGCGTCTTCCTTCATCTTTTTTTTTTTTTTTTTTTTTTTTTTTTTTTACAACAACAGTAGAGTATTAGATATATTTTATAGTCTGCTCGCTCAATTTTTATATTTATCCAATGCGACTTGTGTCACGATTTTATTTTCACATTTTCACACTTTTTTGCGAACCCCTCTCGCGCGAGCATGCAATAAAATTTTTACTGGTATATCTATATAATAATAAAAAGATGGGTATGAATTTGATCGCGATGTTAATTGATACGAATCGCGATATATTGTATATATTTCGCAATAATAGACCGCCGCGTAAGAATGAAGAATGAAAAAAATTATGTAGCGATGAAAATAGATTGCGCGCGCCTGCTTCGATTACATATACATATACGCATATATTTGTACACGAACAGCAGGTGACGAATATGTCTTTTAAATATTATTATGCGCATATGTGCGAGATAATATAAAATCAGCGTTTCGAATAATAAACTATTATCGTATGAAACACGCGTACGCGCGTTAATTAAAAATTTATCATACACATAGGTATACTATATAGATATTTATGCGTATGCGTGTCAATTAATAAAGATATACATTTGTATAATATCAGGAACGCGTTCGCTAATGCGACGACAAAATGCGATTAACCATTCATTCATTCATTTTTCCGCATATCGCACCACACTTTTTCTTTCTTGATGCGCGCGCGCGCGCGATAAATGTTTCTGCGCTCTGCGCGTGACAAACGCGCATGTGGAATGTACAAAATTTACAACGTTGAAGCGTTAATCTTTTCTTTTTTTCTTCACCCGCGGCGCATTCAATAAATATATATATCATTGTTGAGCGAATAACTCATTTTTTTTAACGATTTTTTATTATCTATGGATATTTGAAATTGCGGCTATTCTTGGAGCCGCAACCGCGGACACGCTCTGCTGCTCCTCCTCCTATTCCATTATATTGCGAATTTTCTCTTTATATGTATATCCACATAATCCGTCGGGCGGTCGCGTTGCGAGTCGTGCGAGAAATGTTGAATTTTCAAATGATTCTCGTTCAGGGGCGCGATTGGCTCATTTTCTTCAACGAAATCGCGCGCAACAGTCTCGCGTTTATCAGGAAAAATAATGCCGCCGAATAAGTTATTTTGACATTTTTTATATATAAAACATAAAAATATCTTTGGCCATCCTTGGAAGAAAAAACAAAAAAAAAAAAACGTTGCTCGAGGATAATAAATATGAGGAAATCGGTAGACGCGAGGCGAGAGGGAGGACGTACGCGGATCAAGTAAATCGGAAATTGAGGATGAGAGAGATCGATGATGCAACGAGGAGTGAGACGACAACGGAAAATAGGGAATAATTGGTACCGGAGGAATTGGTTAGCTCGTAGAAGTATCTGTTGTACGGGCTATTGCAGTGAGACGGCCAGTCTTTGAAGCATCCCGCGTATGCGATCACATGGGCTATGTAATTTTGCTCAAATGTCCCACGGAACAGATGAGACCAAGGTCCTGTAAATAAATATTTTTCACGTTTTTTTGTTTTTATCTCTATGAAAAATGCGAGATCGTTCTCAGCAGCAACGCGGTGGCGCGGTATCGTGTAATTTCATTTTGTATAAAGAATAAAAACATGAACTAACCGATGGCATAAACACCGACGTCTTCACCCCCGTGCGTCTCGTCCTTGAGATAAAAAGTAGCCAAATTGCGATATAAAGGATCGGCTCGGTCGGTGTCATTCTCGACGGGTATCCAAGTCTCATTGATATTGGTACTCGCGTTGTTTCGGTGATGATAAAATCCTGGACCATTGGCGTAAGTCAGGGTTTCGTAGGGTTTTCTACCGGGTACATACAAATCATTGGCGAATCCGAGAATGTCGTTTCCTCTACTGGGATAGCCGTTCATGGTGAAGGCGTGAGAATGATCAGCCGTAACGATAATCAAAGTTTCCTTCGTGTCAACTTGACCGAGAGCAACTTTGACCGCTTCTTCAAGGGCGGTTACTTCCCGCAGAGCCAATTTTGCATAATTCTGATGATGAGCGATGTCGATTTTGCCGCTTTCGACCTAGGTGCGGATATCAGCAGCAGTCGTTATATATCCTCTCGCGCATTCATAGTCCATTATTATTATTATTATTATTATTATTATTATTATACTTTTTGCATTTAAACTCGTTCGCGTGCATTAGAAAAGTAGAAACTCGCATATTCTATTCGCGAGAACGCAACAATTTTGACTCGTTATCAAAAATAGAAATTCGGAATCCCAAGTCTGTATCAATTTCTCATGCATCAGGTGTATTACCGCGACACTGCGAGAAGATCGCGTTGCATCTTGAATTACGCATAAAATTAAAGCATTCGCGGCGCAAAGCCTGACCCTGACTTACTTCCGGCGGCGGTGGCGCGGCATTCCGGTGAAAAAATGATGAAACAAGAAGGAAACGATAAATTTTACCAGCTTTTCCGCGGATTGTTATCCGTTTTACGTTACACTATAAGCCCTGTTTGTGTAAATTATTTTTCCTCTCTTGTTATATCATATCATATATATATATATATATACGCGGCTTATTTGTACGCATTCGATATCATTCGCGATCAACGCGCGCGCGATTAATGCGAATAAATATAAAAAAATAGGTGCTGCTGCTGCTGCTGCTGCTTACCATTAGAAGAAATCCTTTATCATTTTTTTTCAACAATCTTATCGCTTGCATCGTCATATTTGCCAGAGTGGGCGTTTCGGAAGTCCTTAAAGCGTGATAAGGCATGTGGCTCTGTGAAAATATGCCGAGAATGCTCTCAGTTTTTGCCATATCGAGCGACATGAGGTCCGCGCTCGTGTTTACAAATTTCCCTTTTGGATTATTTTTTTCCCAAAATGCTGCCAAATTTTTTCGATCTGTTCGCCTACAAGATTCCGAGTCGACAGCTCCTTTCACCGGTGCACCCATATTTTGTCCACCGCCGCCCATTATTACCTGCGAATCATGCGATATATATTATATAAACAGGAGATTCGCCGCCAAGGTACGTCTTAAAAAAAATTTCATGACCCGCGTTATGATGCTGGGATATGATCGATATGATGATGCGCGCGCGCGCGACACTCGCGATTCATCAACGATTTGTTCGAGCTAAAACGGATAATCGGACTTTGGCATATAGTATAGACGCGCTGGTTTATATTAGCGGATAGTAAAAAAAAAAAAAAAAAAAAAAAACATATAAGAGTCGACGCGTATATAGAGCAGCGTATAGTATATAGGTAGAGTAGAGCGGGCGATGAGGAGGGGATACACGAGTAGAATATCGGAGATTAAGGATGATACGGCAAAAGCGTGACCGGATGTTCTGTACGCGGTAATAAAATAGTCTCATCGCGTTCAATTAACCTTGAACTTTCTTTCGGTGTGAATCGCGCGTTACATGAGAAAAAATGTTTGGTTCGCGGGCGAACGGCGAAAAGGGAAATAAATATCGCGCGCCAGACGCCGGGAATAATTTTTTGATTCCAACTATATATCATGGAGAAATGAAATTTGATTATAGCGGGGGCCTGGTTCGAACCTTGAAACGATTCCCCGGTGCGTCCTCGACGAGTTGACGACCAATGTCCTTAATGCAGTCACGATGGGCCAGTGGAATCGCCGAATCGCATTCCCAATCGCGGTTGTTGACGTGAGCGTAAAGGGCAGCTGGAGTAGCGTGGGTTATTCTCGTCGTCGTGACAAAACCTAATGAGCCAAAATCATATATAGATAGAGATCAGATCCATATGCGCGCCGATTATATTCGACGAGATGAGTCGCCGCGCGCGTGCATTATGAGCAGAATCATCCTTGATTGATTCGCGTCGTCCGTAATCGCAATCGCAATATTCTTATCTGCTTCGAGATACATCGATCCGCGCGCGAGGGGCTTTAATTAATTAATTAATTAATTAATTATAATAATTAGCCCAATCTTGTTTTCTGCTCTCGCGCGCGGCGCGTATATGAAAAATATGCGACTTTGCGTTGAGCAAAAGAATATGATATATAGGTATAGAGCTAGTTAAATTTGGCTCGTCGCGAAAGTGAATCTCGACTATAATATGCTGCATGGTTGTGGCCTCGACACAAGAGAAGGACGCGTCGGTGAGTACGCGCGCGCGCGCGCGCGCCCGGCGGTCAGAAGGAAAGGCGACTCATGGTCCGGCCTCCCTTTGACTATTTTTTCATATCGCTCTTGTGTACGCGTCTCTAACAAGGTCCACTCAACACACTGATTCTTAATTGGGCCTGTTTTGAGATCGTCGCGCTCGACTCGCGTCATCTAGACTTTTTCTTCATCCAGCACGTTAGAATAAGACGCACACGCGTATATGCTTCCCTCTATATATCTATTAAACATTTATTTTTTCAATGTTATGCTCAAAAAGAGGCAATCATTTTCCCATATATAAATTGGATATTATTATGATATATATATTTTATTCGTCCGCGCGCGACAATGACACACTACTTTTCGATGATATGCGCGCGCGAAGGCTTATCCAAACCTGCCAATATTCTGCATGCTTGTATACTACTATCTCATTGTGCATGAGATTTATATACGAGTCGCTGTTCTATCGCGCGATATATGTTAAAATTTCTACAAAGACTCGCGCGATCATTTAGATCATTTCGATCGAGTGTATGCATCGCGAAAATAAAGTCGATAGCGCGCGCGCGCGTATCGTATATATGCGCGCGCGCATATATACATCATCAATAATATTAATCGCATTCGGATAATTGAGACAGAAATCGGCGATAAATCCGCGCCCAGAATGTTGATCTTGTTTTTTCTTTTTATTTCAAAAGAGTAATATTATGGGCGAGCCAACGGACTCTGCGCGTCTAAGACGTTTGTCGCATGTGTCCAGGAGCGAGGATTGAACCTTGAATTTTTAACGCGCGTCCGCATTTATCACGCGCACGCGCGCGCGGCGCGTATGAATTATCATCAGCAGCCATATTTTGATGGGAAATCGCGCATTATTAATTCTCTGAGACGAGAGCTAGGGTCATGCTTTTATATCTTTTATGGTAAAATTGGACTATTTTGGCGCTGTTTTTTTTTTATCGTCAATCACCAATTTTGACAATGCCAATTAACACAATAATGCCTAGCACCGGCGGAGTCTCGGAAGATATATATCAAGTTCCTTGGCCTACACACGGGATTCTCGTTTGAAATATATATGATATATATATATATATATTCCTACCTATTCGTAGAGAACGATTTACTAATCTCTTAAATGCTCGAGGACGCGAGATACGACCGTGAGTCTTTCGCATAGAATGCGAATCCACGATCGTTTGTCGCTTATCGCGCTGCACGCGATTATGCCGCGCCACGGTGCGCTTACGATACGATACGCGATCGATCGCGATCCTTGAAAAATTCAAAAAAATCAACCGAATCTTCAAACTTTTATTACTATCATCGCGTCTCAAGTATTTTGATCCCTCGATATGTCAACCGCGCATACGCAACATCACTCGACTTGTCCATTGATCGAATAATCATAGCTGGAATGATTTCTGTAATTCTGCATGTATCGAGGGTCTCTATACTATACGCGAATGCGATATGTATAATATATATATATATATATATATATATACATACGCGATGCGACGATGAAGCGAACGCGACGCAAAATCCCGACATAACCGCGAGTTCCCAATCACATTCGATAATCAGATGGGTAATTTTCCCTCGACAATTCTAATAATAAATCGCACAAGAGGCAGAGGCGAATTCCGACAATGCCGAGTTTTGTTTTGCGAGCCCAAAAAGAGGAAGGGGGAGTTTTGCCTCGAACATCGCGATGCTGTACTTCATTTTTTTCCTCTCTTTTTAACGCTCGCTAATAACAATAATGAAAATCCGTTGCGCCGCAACTAATGTAACGAAAACACAATGATGCAGCGTCTCAATTACATTCGATTATCTCGCGTTTCTGCAATTTTCTCATACCAATATTCTCAATGACAGAAGCTTGTTAAAAAATTTCGCGTGACTATGAAAAAATAATAAAACGAGAATGAATGAATAAATATGCACGACGACCGTGATCTCTGCGATACGCTATGAACTCGGTATTTTTCATTAAAATGTGTGTGTGTGTGTGTGTGTGTGTGTTTTCTTCCCTATTTTTTATACGTTTCATCGGACGTATTGTAAGGGACCTTTTATTTCGAAGCGCGCGCGCGCGCGAGCATCGAGCATTGTTAAGAAAAATAAATGATTTTCTCAATTTTCGTTTGGCAATGCGTTTGCAAGAGCTTCTTGGCATACGCGGAGCTCGCCGCCGTAATGACGGAGAACAAACGTAATTATACTAAAGATTAACAACGTGTTTTAACAATCCTAACCGCGATTGACGCGAATTGTTGCGCGATCAGCAGCACGTTTCTTCTTGCATTCATCGTTGCTATTAATCCTTGAAATATTCTTCAACCTAGTTTCTCCAACTTTTTCATATTATTCATTATTGGTTTAATGCATGCTTTTTTGTATGCTTACCCGTATCCATTCCGGTGGCCTGTGCCCAATTTGCCACGGACGAAACTTTGCTCGCTTCGTTGAGGACCTTGTCACAATCGTTGTAATTCACCTTGCCATCGAAACCAATAACTTTGAAACGGGATTTGACGCCCGAGAACATCGCGGTTGCCGTCCCTGCCGAGTCCGGCACTTGTTTGTCCACGTTGTACGTCTAAAACGTTTTTGTTGGAAATATTTTCTAATCTCTCTCTCTCTCTCTCTCTCTCTCTCTCGCCCTCTCGCCGGACTCGCTCGGCTACGTTTCATACGAATAATCAGCACCGCACAATATACACTACATGAATATATATACTAGCTGTGCTAAAATCAAGATATCAAAATTTCTTAAAACCACAAACAGCTCATTTTGGATCAAAGATTCATCCTAATCGCCGTGGTTCAGTCGTTTTCGATTGAAAAACATACAAACATTTTTTAACCAATAGATTTATATATATAACACTCGTTCATCGTTTCGTTAAAAAATGCTGTGCGATTTTTTGTTTTTATACCGCCGCGAGAATTGAGCATTCAGCCACCGATCATTTCGTTCGTTTTTCAATTTTCTTCGCGAATTGGTAAATCAATTTTTTCGTTTATCGATAGTATGTTTGGTTCTCGATTGCATGTGGTTTCCGATTGAGAAGCGAGAAAACCTTCTTTTTTTTGTATAGAGAGAGAGAGAGAGAGAGAGAGAGAGAGAGAGAGAGAGAGAGAGAGAGGACAAACAGATTATATACCTTGGAAAAAGCGGAATTGGGAAAAGTTTCAAACGCCAGTTTATACTCCTCGCCGGTTTGTCCCATAGCCTGCCCCGTGAATATTCGACCGGTCGTTATACTCGCCATCCCCATTCCGTCTCCGATGAAAATAATTATGTTCTTCGCTCTATTCTCGTTGTTCCTCATCGCCAATATTCTCTCGAGATTCTCTTGGCCGGATTTCAACCAAAACGAGGCATCTGAGCGGACAATATTTATGATTAATGAGCGGCTGCTGCTGCTGCTGCTGGTGCGTTCGCTCGCGTCAATAATTATAAACGAAAATCTATTTGAAAAAGTTATGATTTCGCGCATCGTATTTTTCATATACGCAGCAAAGGCGCAGCAAAATAATAATCTCTATTTCCTCGCAAATAGCAGCACCCTGCTCGCTCAAATTTGGCATTTTTAAATAATAATACCAGCACAATTACCTTCGAATTCGTTAGAGCCTCGCTTGAGGCCCCAGGAATTTCCAAAACTCGTAACAATTAGGGCCGTCGTTAAGTAAACTCCAACAATTTTCCGATTCTCCATTGCGTTTCCGATGAATCTGCAAAGCACGCCCATTACCATATTTTCTCAATAAATTGCATCGATGCAAAGATGACTCGAAAAATTTCGAGTTTTTTTGTGTTTTTTGTTTTGTTTCGTGCATCGCCGACGCGAGTTTGAAAAAGTCATTGCACCATCGAGTTCGAGACACGCGACGAGTATTGCGATAACAAAAGTTTTTAAATGTGCAGTGTTTTGCTTTCATTCACTTTCATTCGCTCATAAAAATGAATGCACGAGACGATGCGAAATGAAAACACGCTAAAATGTAAACACATCAGGTAATGCTTCTCTCGTTATTGCTGAAAACATTGCGGCGCGTTGTAAAAATGTGACGCGAAAGCAAAACTGGTGAACAATCGCGTATTTTTTTTTTTTAAATAAAATTCGTTGAAAAGTTTGAGCGGAATCGTTGATTTGGTCAACCGATCGCGCGACTCTTTTCATCAAAATGCAAACGCTTCCACAATTATTTCTTATTCGAATCGCGGTGTATAATTCTATAATTTTTTTTTTTTTTTTTTTTTTTTTTTTCAAATTGGTTCAGTTGTTACGGTCGTAATGAGACACGCGGCTTTTTGATCAGAGCCGCAACGTTCGAGACAGAAAATATGTCTCGAAATGTTTGACCTCGTGCATGGTTGTTTGCTTATACGCACGCGCGTAATTGTGCTCATCGGCACAATAGTTTTGAAGAAAAATACTCCTAGGTTCGTATTCGTATCTCGCGATGGTTCTGTGAACTATGCAAACTGAACTTTGATCGCGTGACGCGGTAAATATTGTCCAAAATTACGAACAATATCTTATCGATCGTTGCATGATCGTGTTTGCGTATTTACGGTGCGTATCAGAGCAGGAGAGGAGAAATTGCGGCTGGATGCGGATGCATCGTTTTCGGAAAAATTTTTCATATTTACCGTTGGCGTGATACGCGGAACGACGCATAACTCGAAAGAAAGAAGAAAAAACGAAAATAATAAAATGGCATAGAACGACAAAGCCTGTCCGCAGAATTTGCGAGTAGCGCATATATAGGTATATCTTTTCGCGTTCTGTTGTATGCGCGCACGAGATTTCCCCTCGTTCCCAATTCGTGTTACGAGAGCAGCATACTATATCGCGGGACATCCCTGAAGGGGCTTTTATCCTCGTTTTAGCGTTGCAACGAGACCCAAATCGTCTCCGCGTTCACGCGCATTACACTATACGCTCCATTCCCGTTACATTCCAATTAATTGCTGCTGGCAAAATCATTTTTATGAATATAATCATTCATTTTATTATGCAATTTCAAATTATTTTTTTTATCATACTCATCGCGCGCGCGCGAACAACTCGATTAATAAATGACCTTTCCTTCATTCGAAATAATTTAAACCCCGTTAATTATCGTGCCTGCTGCATGCTCTGACGTATGCGGCTTTATGTTTCAACATTCGCGAGAGTCCTGTCTCCCGAGAAAAAAAAAAAAAAAACGTGACCAACTTATGATCCTCCTCATCAATGATGAAAATCTCTCGAAAAAACATGATCGAAAATAGAGATCGAGTTAGGAAAATATACTAACCGCAGCGACGTCGTTTTCCGTTTAGTCGTTTTTTCTTCCGTCCCGCGAAGCACTTTGAGCGCGCACCCTGCTCGAACAATTTCGATTCCGTATTCACTTAATTCCGTTTACCTCGAAGGCCGTTTCGTCTCGGCCTAAGATTGTGCTCGTTTCCGGTTGAATATATACGAATGTAAATTGTATCGGACGGGGATATGCGGCTCCAATGTTGTAGTATATGATACGGCGGCGAGAGGACAGGAACAAAAGTGCCTCTCGTGATACCGTCAACGCCGACCAACTAGTACGGTTAAACGTGCAAGTTTGTCACTTTATATAGGCTCCGGCTTCGCGAGCGGTGTGGCTAAGTGTGGCAAAGTGTGCTGCTGGCAAAGGCCGCGCGACGCGACGACGGAGAGCCTCAAATCGTTCCATACATCAGACATCCCTTGTACATCTCTCTCTCTCTCTCTCTCTCATTTTATTTTTTACACATACACACGAACAAGCATACAGGCTGTCTCAGAGATTGAGAGAACAATCGTGAAAATAACTGATTACCATAATCCTCGCACCGCATCCTTAATACTACCGCGCCCAGCATTTTATTACAGCGTACTCGCGGCTCCTTTAATTTCGATTAGATATCAATTATTTAAAAAATTAGGGCGCAAGGAGACGCGCGATTCGAAGGCGTCCAAAATATCGGCCAATCTTTCTCCGCAAGCATGCAGCCGAGAAACGTCTATTCCAAGAGTTTTATCTTTAATAATTTGTTTTTCTCCGAAAACTCTCGGTCCTATTCGCATTTTCGCCGCTCCATTCGCGCGGTGCTGGGCTTTCGGAAGAGCTTGCCACGAAACGACGATTATTGACTCTCATCATGAATCGTTGTTGACGATTCGAATCTGAAAAAGCCTGTACGCCACACGACGAGCAGCGATGCTTCTATAGCCGCGCGCGGCGATTAGCGCAGCAGCGTGCGTGGGTGGATTAGAGCGAAAAAGTATCTCCCTTTCGTACCGTGTGCTGCTGCTGCTGCTGGGTCAATCATGATTTTTTCCTATCGCTGCACGCCTCAAGAAAGTCCGATGAATTTCCTTTTTTACGAATATCATCCCGCGGCGCAACGATGCCAGGGGGAGAAAGAAAAAAAAACAATAAAACCGCGATGCTATCAGAGAAAGATTCCGTTATCTTATCGTCTCGAGATTTTGAAAAGAATTTTTATTTTCTTTTTTTTTCCCCGAGACATATTTAAAAATTTCAAACTGTTAATACCTACCGGCATGCGCGTATTTCTTTAAATATCCTCCTCAGTCGCTCGCACATTATTTCTTTACAGCTCGAACGATATAATAATAATAATAATAATAATAATAATAATAATAATAATAATAATAATAATAATACGAGTATGAGAGAATCGTAGTTTATCAATCGCAGCGATCGACAATTTTTTATTCTCATTTCGCGTTTCAAACTCGTTGTAGGTACATTATTTCCTACGATACTCTCTCGTCGGGTCAATTTCCTTATTATTATTGTATTGTTGCTGCTTTCGTTTCATCGAAGAGACATACACGCTCGAGAACTCGATTATTTCAGGCGTGTTTGGGGCGGTGAAGCGGATACCTATATGATTGAGTTGTTCGTCCATTTAACCAAAGCTCATAAATTATCGAGACTCGAAGTGCAAAATAAAAATGAAACGTTTGTTCAGATGCTCAGAGGCTCGCGAGACGCTGCACCGATGCTTCAACTGAATCGTTGAATCACGCGTTGATTATATACCGTATTTCAGAGGATCAATTTTCCGAAAACGATGAATACTTAATTTCTTTTAATTTTCGCTCATAATTTCCCTCGAGCAGGATATTTCATATTTATCGTGTCTCTTGATTTTGCCTCGGACTTTCTGACGCTTTGACGGATCAAGACGCGTACACGATGTAAAAATGCGGATAGATTAAAATGATACATGTACCGACACACGCAGCGGAAAAAGCAGCAGTAGCGGGCGTGAAAGAGCGATGAATCCTATCCTATATAGCATCGCGCAGGAGCAGGAGACGCGGTACAACGACGACCACTAAAATCGTATTCCCGTATTTTAGACTCTAATAGATATATGTATTGGTATATTGTTGGAAGCGGTGTATCGGATAGACGGAGAAAAGAGGCAAGGGACGGAGATATTTTCAAGAAACTCGTGATATATACTGGCAGCGGCACGTGCGCTGATTAGCAGGGGGCATGCACGTTTAATTGCGCGCGCGCGCGCGGAATCACGAGCGTGATCGCGCGATGATAAATATTTAACAAAAGCGTGTAACATGCGCCGATCTCGGATATCACATTACCAACGACGCTTCATACACGTGTTCTATAATTATAAAGCCACCGCACTTGAGAATCTACTGCACTCATCCATCCGTCGGGTAAGGCTCGCGCGCGCGGCGTCGCGCGACCGAAAATCCAAAATCTCTGCGGTTTCAAATAATAATCCGGGCCAATCGACCAATATTTTGACGGTATAAATGTTATTTAATCTTGGTTTGACGCGCGCTAATACATAGTATATGCGAGTATATAAAAAATAATCGCATTCGCGCGAATACTTTTCTTTTCTTTTCTCGCGCGATCGTTACGAAAAGGATCGATTAGATCGCCCAGCGAGTAAAAGGTTAATAAACCTGATGCCCGCGCGCGCGCGTTACCCCATCCCTGATACTTCATTTTCTTTATTCCTCATAAAATGAAATATTATATGTTTATTTAGTATTGAACTATGAATTTCATTTCCATATTCAACATTTTTTATTCTATCCGCGTGTGCGTGTGCCTTGATAATTCAAAAAATTGCAGAGTGAGATAGGAAATTAATGATGCGAGCGCGAGAAGCGAGAGAGGACTCTCGCTCTCCTCATCCCGGTATAATTTATTTATTCTCTTTCTCTCTGTCTACCTCAAACGTTGGATTTTTTTTTTTTTTTTTTTTTTTTTTTCAACCAATTCGAAACACCTTCACTTCTTTAATTGTTACACCTTTTTTCTCCAGTAATCATCTCATAATTTATTTTATTTCACAAATTTTTCGATTCTACACGCCGCTTTAGGCGGCTCCTCGCCCTTTATTCACTTTTCACGGCAAAATATTTAACCCGCGTGTCGGTGTACGCGGTGATATATTCTTCAAATTGTCGCTATCGAGATTACCGACCGACGGTATACCGAGTTAAATGAACTTATCGGTAGGTTTAAATATCGATGCAGAGATGGGAGGGATACGAGTATCGCACAAACGTTTGGAATTGAAAAAAATACGACAGTAGCGTCATCTTTGTACCGGTCGATAATGAAGGCATTTCAATCGATAGTTACCGACAAACGATGGTAGAAAGATGGCGTTACAGGATGGTTGACGACTCGTTTCGATGGGGGAACAAAAAAAAACCACCTCGACACCGCTCGAGGTGGAGGTTGTTGTTGTTTCGGTGATGCGAGAATTATTTTTTTTTATTTGTTTTTAACTTGATCCGTTTCGATAATTGTTTGTACATTGGGCGATACTAGAAAAATGGGGGTGGATAAAAAAAAACGAAGACTCGCGGCGACGGCGGCGGCGGCGGCGGGATCCATCGTTTTTGCGGACCGTTGGTGCAAGAGCGCCTATATTCCTCCGTTATCGACCATGTCTCGGATGCTTAATGCTTAGTCAGAATGGTCAGAATGACCAGGCAGCAGGCAGAGGCTTTCCAACGCTCATGCGGCTCCTCCGTTGACAGCTCCGAATGCGGCTTGCCGCGCATGCTCGGAACTCTCCCACTAATAATACAAGCAAAGATTGAATGGGTCGACGACGCGGCGGGGAACGTGTGTACCACCAGTACATACGTGCTTGCGGCTAAGAGAAGAGAGAAAAAAAAGGTCGTGTGAGCGAGCGAGCGAGCGAGCGAGCGTATATACGCCGTATAGAGTCGGTCGTGTAGTTATAATATCGGAGGAAGCGTATTAACAGAGAGAGAGAGAGCGAGAATGGGGTGGCGTAGAGTCCCTGAACTGGTTGACGCGGCCCCGAGCGCACCAAGATGGCGAGTTTGCTGCTAGTTGTGTACGCGGCGTGACTCGCGACTGCTCGAACTCGCGTTTTCTCTCTCTCTCTCTCTCTCTCTCTCTCTTATTCGTTCTCCGTCACTATTCCACACACGGACGGTCCCTCATCTCTCCCACTATATCGTCTATATTTTATATTGCCATTATATCCTTTAAACGAGAGCGCGATAAACGCAGTTTTGTGCGTGCGCGCGTGTGTGTGTGTGCGCGCGCGCTAGAATAAGAAATTGTAATCATGTGCCCGCGCAAAATTCCGCGAGTCCTGCCAACGCGATCGTTGAAACGTTCGTTGATCGAGAAAAAAAACGTTCGTTCGCCCTAAACATCTGATGATAAAAAAAAAAAAAAGGTTGCTCCGATTTGTTGTTTTACGCGCGCAGCAGCCAACGCGAGGATCGTGACATACCAAAACGAAAATCTTTTCTCCCAATTCCTCATTATCAATATCGAATCGTTTGTCCCTCGAGGAGACGATTGTTTCAATTTGTCTGCTGCGTGCGTGCGTGCGTGCGTGCGTGCGTGCGCGCGCGCGCGTATATGTGTGTGTGTTTTTTTTTCATTTTCGTACGAGCGTAGCGCGGTGTTGTTTTTCTTAGCAATTGGAAAAGAGGTTTATAAAATCGAGTGTAACGCGGGGTATAATCGTCGATCGCGCGGAGAGGTGAAAGAGTAAAGAGTAAAGAGAGCAGGCGAAATGAGCGCTGCTCCGGCTACGTCGGGGAGCGTCCTCGTCGAGCAGCCGGTCGTTCTCGTATCACCCGAGAACGATCTCGAATCCATGATCGAAGAAAAAAATCGTCTTATCGGACGTCAGTACGCTGAAATCGAGAGACTGCAGCGTGAACTGACGGAAGTTATCGGTGAACGCGATGCTCTTATGTGCCAAGTGTCAAAATTCAAGTTCGAACTGGAAATGACGGACCTCAAGCGACTTCACGATGACAGCAGGTATGTCGTATGTCGATATATGCGAATTGTGTGTGTGTTTTTCGCTGTGACGAAATTATACCGATGCCCGATAAAAGTGTTATTATGAAGGAAAATGACGCGCGCGCGCTTAAGCGGTGAAAATATTTTATCCAAATAGTCGATACAACGGGTATATATATATATATATATATATATATATCCCCCTTCGATCGAAGAGGGAGCAGCGCGGGGATTAAAAAGTCTATACATATTTTCAACAAGAAATACTTAGTACCATAGAGTGCGGTTAAAGATGAGCTTTGAAACAATGCATATATATGGTATGCATACCTATGCGGTGCCTTATTAATTAAATTTAAGTTGGCTAATAAATCCAAGCGCCAACTAGGCCAATTCGCTCGAGAAGTAAAAGAGCGAGAGCAAGATATATGTAACGCGCGGCACTCGCGCTTCATTTCAATTCAGTACTCGGGCAGTCGATCATCGATCAATAATAAATCAACGCTCCCGTTAGAAATTCATATCGAAGACGCTTGCCGCCGCCGCCGCCGGAATGAGGCGCTTGAAAAACAAAAGAGCGAGCTTAGCGACTGGAACGAAGCGAGTAAAGCACTGGAAAATCTCGTGCGATAAACACAAATTTCTATAAAATAATGAAATCATCCTTTGTTTTTATCGCCGCGATTGTGTTTGTGTTTTTGTTTTTGTTTTTTCTACTTTCTTCTTTATCTTGCGATCAATCGTGCATGATCAAGTCGCGCGCGCGCGCGTTCTTTTTATTCTTTCTCGCCATCGCGGTCGGATTACGCAGGCGGGATTACCGAGTGACGATTAACCGCCGCCTTAATTGAGTCACGGTCCATCACCTCTTATGCTTATGCCGGGTGCGCTTGAAATAATTATTAATAATACACATGCGCAATATTTTATCTCCGTTATAAAAATTACTAAATTATTGGTAATTTTATAGCAGGACAAAGGCAACGAAACATTTTTTGTTCGCTCGAGCAATAGGGTCTCATTAAATTTACGATTCAACAAAGAACAGAGATTTTTTTTTTTCCCTGCCATTAAAATCATCATCACGCGTTTGAAAGCTTTTCGTCCTCTGGTATTCACCGCCCCGGAAGACCTTGAATTCGCCAATCGATTCATACAACTTTTTAATAATGTCGCTCCTTCTTTGCACTTTCTCCGCCCGATCGAACGCGTTAAGCATGCATCGAACCGCATATGATTTTATATCTCCGAAAATAGCTTGAAAGTTGTTTTGTTATAAAAGAGATGATGAAACTATAATAATTGGACACGCGAAAAACGTATCTCGCAACGTCGGTGCGAAATTCATGAAGCGAATGAAGAAGCAGATTACGAGGCGGATGAGTTTTCGGAATATCATCGTGGTAAGCGAAATATGAAAGAGAAAAAAAGCTGATATAGGGGACTATGGGGCAAAACGGACATGTTAACGATTTAAGCCAATTTAATCGATGAGCATATGGTCTTTCAACTATATTTGAGTCCCAAAATTGATTTCCAGTCGTTGTTTCTCGAATTTCGAAAAAAAAAATTTTGGGGCAAAACGGACATTGCCTTTCGGAGGTATAAAAAATGAAAACATTTTTTTTTTCGAAATTGAGACGTTTGGAGCGACTTTTTCCGAATGGAATGCCAACTCGGTAATAGAAGAAAAGAAGCGCGACCACTTAGAACCCCATTCCTTGGCATGTAAGAAAGAAAAATGAGGCATATCTTGAAATCGCATTTAGGCCATGTTTTTGGGTCATGCAAAAAGTGAACTTTGGCTCAATCGTGCTGGGGTATAATTAATGTTTGAACTGTGTTGGAGTCCCATAATCGATTTCCGGTCCTAGTTAGCCGGATTTCGTAAAAAAAAATTTTTGGGGCAAAACGGACACAGTCTCTCGGTGGTATGAAAAATGAATAAATTAGATTTTTCGAAATTGAGACGTTTGAAGTCATTTTTTTCGAATGGAATACCACCTCGGTAATATAAGCAAAGGAATGGGACCACTTGGGCCCCATTCCTTGGATGTAAAAAAGAAAAATGAGCCAATTTGAGATCGCGTTTGGTCCAAGCTTTTCGGTCATGCAAAAAATGAACTTTGCGTCAACCGTGCTGGGGTATAACTGATGTTTGAACTGTATTGGAGTTCTATAATCGATTTCCGTTCCTAGATCCCCGGATTTCGTAAAAAAAAATTTTTGGGGCAAAACGGACACAGCCTCTCGGAGGTATAAAAAATTAAAAAATTACATTTTTCGAAATCGAGACGTTTGAAGTGGTTTTTTTTTCGAATGGAATACTACCCCAATAATATAAGAAAAGGAATGGGACCCAAGTGACCCTATTCCTTGGATGTAAAAAAGAAAAATGAGCCAATTTGAGATCGCGTTTGGTCCAAGCTTTTCGGTCTTGGAAAAAATGAACTTTGGGTCCACCGTGCTGGGGTATAATTGATGTTTGAACTGTATTGAAATTCCATCACGATTTCCGGTCCTAATTCCCCGGATTTCGTGAAAAAAATTTTTTGGGGCAAAACGGACACAGCTTCTCAGAGATAATGAAAATAAAAAAATTATGAATATGTAGATTTTATTTGCTCCAATAAAAAAAACCTTTTTTCCTTATTTTCTCACCGTGATTATAAATTTGGTTTTCAAATAAGTCACAAAAGAGAATGAATAGTGAGCAGAACGTAGTTTGGGATCGGGGACAAAATTTTATGAAATTTATAAAATTTCGGATTCGATGTATGTTTATTTTTCTCTAAAACTTGAATTTTTTGTGCTTTTCACCCCAGACTTAAACAATTTAAGATATTTTAGGGTCAGAAGATGGTTGGATCCGAAAAAAAAATTTTATAAAATTTACATTCACATGTGTCCGTTTTGCCTCCCGTGTGTCCATTTGCCTCAAAATTCACTAATTCAGGCTGTTTTCGAGTAAAAATGTAATTTAGGCTTGAAAAAAAAATTTATGAATTTTACGAAATTTCAGATTTTGAAATGTCCGTTTTGCCCCGGATTTCGACTTTATGGGGCAAAACGGACAGGGTGTCCGTTTTGCCCCCATATGTCCGTTTTGCCCCATAATCCCCTATATATATATATATATATATATATATATATACATAAATATAGGTGCGCGTAAACTTTGTGGCGCTCCAAACATCGAATGACAACGAAAAAAAAAGAATGAAAATTTATTTCGTCAACTTTGGGTGTCAACGCTCGATGCCGCGTGAAAACTTTTATTCGTCCAACGGGCATAAAAGCTCTAGCTCCCGCGCGCGCTAAGGATATCCTAGGCCATTGCAGCTTTTGCATTTTCAAGTACACATCAGGCATCGCGTCGCGCGATCAGCGGCAAAGTTTTACGCTGATTCGAGGAAATGACAAAAAGGCGCGCGAGGGTGAACGGGACTGTTTTAGGATTAATATATACTCTTGATACGCTCCGCGCGCGCGGATATCCTTTTAATCATTATCGACAAGAGCAGGAAATCTCGGGCGCATTTTAATCGAACGATCGAGTATTTGAGGGTCAAGGTCGAACTGCTGCTGCTGCTGCTGCTGCTGGTGGTGGTTCGCGCTCGCGACGTTGGACCTGTAGTAGGGGCAAAACGGACAGGGTGTCCGTTTTGCCCCATAAAGTCGAAATCCGGGGCAAAACGGACATTTCAAAATCTGAAATTTCGTAAAATTCATAAATTTTTTTTTCAAGCCTAAATTACATTTTTACTCGAAAACAGCCTGAATTAGTGAATTTTGAGGCAAATGGACACACGGGAGGCAAAACGGACACATGTGAATGTAAATTTTATAAAATTTTTTTTTCGGATCCAACCATCTTCTGACCCTAAAATATCTTAAATTGTTCAAGTCTGGGGTGAAAAGCACAAAAAATTCAAGTTTTAGAGAAAAATAAACACACATCGAATCCGAAATTTTATAAATTTCATAAAATTTTGTCCCCGATCCCAAACTACGTTCTGCTCACTATTCATTCTCTTTTGTGACTTATTTGAAAACCAAATTTATAATCACGGTGAGAAAATAAGGAAAAAAGGTTTTTTTTATTGGAGCAAATAAAATCTACATATTCATAATTTTTTTATTTTCATTATCTCTGAGAAGCTGTGTCCGTTTTGCCCCAAAAAATTTTTTTCACGAAATCCGGGGAATTAGGACCGGAAATCGTGATGGAATTTCAATACAGTTCAAACATCAATTATACCCCAGCACGGTGGACCCAAAGTTCATTTTTTCCAAGACCGAAAAGCTTGGACCAAACGCGATCTCAAATTGGCTCATTTTTCTTTTTTACATCCAAGGAATGGGGCCCAAGTGGTCCCATTCCTTTGCTTATATTACCGAGGTGGTATTCCATTCGAAAAAAATGACTTCAAACGTCTCAATTTCGAAAAATCTAATTTATTCATTTTTCATACCACCGAGAGACTGTGTCCGTTTTGCCCCAAAAATTTTTTTTTACGAAATCCGGCTAACTAGGACCGGAAATCGATTATGGGACTCCAACACAGTTCAAACATTAATTATACCCCAGCACGATTGAGCCAAAGTTCACTTTTTGCATGACCCAAAAACATGGCCTAAATGCGATTTCAAGATATGGCTCATTTTTCTTTCTTACATGGCAAGGAATGGGGTTCTAAGTGGTCGCGCTTCTTTTCTTCTATTACCGAGTTGGCATTCCATTCGGAAAAAGTCGCTCCAAACGTCTCAATTTCGAAAAAAAAAATGTTTTCATTTTTTATACCTCCGAAAGGCAATGTCCGTTTTGCCCCAAAATTTTTTTTTTCGAAATTCGAGAAACAACGACTGGAAATCAATTTTGGGACTCAAATATAGTTGAAAGACCATATGCTCATCGATTAAATTGGCTTAAATCGTTAACATGTCCGTTTTGCCCCATAGTCCCCTATATATATAAAAACAAAAATGAC
The DNA here is from genome assembly GCA_037893425.1 of Campoplex nolae. Classification (NCBI taxonomy): domain Eukaryota; kingdom Metazoa; phylum Arthropoda; class Insecta; order Hymenoptera; family Ichneumonidae; genus Campoplex; species Campoplex nolae. Next base: position 99,137 of record JBBLXU010000532.1, read on the forward strand.
GAGAGCCCATTAGTCCTAAAGACAAAAATCAGAAATGGTTTTGCTGAAATAAGTGACGTTCTTCGCGCTTCGTTAATGTCGACATTGGTCCAAAAAAAATAAATCAAAAAGAAAATAAATGCGTGACGCTTTTATTTTTTTCATCTCACTCTGAAGAAATATACGCGTGAAATGAAATTTTTCGGTATAAATATTTTATTTTATATAATTTCGACATTGCCGGCGAATCGAAGGACCCTTCATTGATCCAACAAGATGGATAGGGATAGAATGCGGCAGCGCGTGCTGCACATTTAGCATATTTGATCAAGGATCAAGGAAAAAAAATACTTTCTCTCAACTCTAAGGATTGCCTATAACGCGGCGTATATATAAATAGTTTTATCATGCATACGTGCCTATCCGAGCTTTATTCTCAGATAATATGCCATTGAAACGAGGGGCGGGGAAGTCATGAATGCGGTGTCTGCTCCCGCTTGATCGTTATATACACGCGGAGAGCCGAGCCCCCCCCCCTCTCTATCCATCAAGAGCTTCCGCGGTCGTCGTTCGAGCATCATCTCGCATCTTGACCTCGAAACTCTCGAGCTTCGCTCATCATTGATCCTATAACCACGGCGTCGTTGCATACCCAGCATATATGCTGGGTATGCATATACACTACCGTCGGAAAGTTTCCGGACAAAAGTCGGAAAAAGTTGCCACACTCTTTTTCATGTTATTCCGTCGATAACATAGATAAATTAATTTAAGAAACGGCATTTTAAAGGGGAGAAATTCCATTTCATTTTGCTTTTTTTGAAAAAATTTTGCGATTTTTTTTACGACTAGGACGTCATTTTGAAAATGACCATTTTTCATCTTTTTTTTCCTGTTTACAGAGCGACCGCGTTTTCAGTAGAAATTTTTTTTTCAATTTCTTTGACCGGATCTTGAAAAGGCAAAACTCAAGCTTCAATTTCGTTTTTTATAAAATCCGTTACGATTTTTTTTGAAAAAGTTATCATGTTTTTGGCGAAAAAAGACGGAATTCAGAAATTCCTGCGTAGCACGAAAACTATCACATTTAGAAAAAAATCTTAGAGGAGTGAAAACTTGCCTCTGAGATTGTTCTAGTCACTCGATTTTTTTCAGATTTTTTTTCCGAAATTTTTTTTTCCATTGATTTTAGTCAATCTCCGTATCAATTTCCGTAATTTGAAAACTATGGGTTTTTTCACCAAAAGTCCAAGGACAAAAAAGTTTTATTTCTTCATTTTAAACGTTTTGGAATTTTTTCAGATATTTTTTCGAATTTTTTTATCCGACGATGTTAACGATGATGATGAACATCATCGAAGAAAAAAAATCTGAAAAAATTCAACGAACCGCACGTATAGTACGGTGTTCGCGCATCAGTTCGGAAAAAGCTTTCCTTTGGTTCTTTATAACCCTTATTGCGCGCAATGCGCTCGCTCGCTAAGTCGGTAATATTTTGGTTTTGGTATACTCGGCTGAAGCTCGCTTGACTCGAGCAGCTCGAAAAGCTCTCGATATATAATAGAATTTGTTCTGCTCGCGCGCATATAGCAATAAACCACGCGCGCGCTCGCGCCCATGGATTATCCTGCTCAAACTTTGACACAGCCTGTATTTTTCTGCTCCGTTGCTGATGCTGCCGCTGCCGCCGCCGTATTCCCTTCGCAACTTTTCGAGTGTTTTATACAAGCTGCAAACGCACGCCTTTTACTCGCATGACTCTTCTTTGACTAAATCTCCAAATTTTATGCATACGCCCGCGTCGTCGAGGAACGAAGGAGCGCCTGAGTTAGGAGCTTTCGAGTTATATCGCTCAAATAATTATATATCATTCCGCATCAATAATATACACAAGCATATTGGCGTTTATTTTCCTGATAAAATATATATCTCAATTAATAAAATTCGATGAAACTATCGATTTTATATACGAATCCATTTTGTACTACATTCGTTCTCGGAACAAGCACTTTAGTATCCGCAGCACTCATCAATTTCAATAAAGAGCAGGAAATGAAATAATTTCGAGTTATTCAATCGTGTTGCGGCCGCGATCGTACGAGGAATGAGATTAGGGGGGATATAAGAATGAAACCTTGAAGCCTCGCTCACTCGAAGGCTTTGCATCGCAGCTAGCACGTGGGTTTTGAATAGTTACCGAGCCCAGTGCTCTTGCCTCCCGTCTCCTATATAGACTCTTTTTAATGGTATTTCCGACGATGCGACTTATCGCGCGTTGCCTAACGAATAGCGTAAGAAAAATCTTTCTCCGAAATGTTGAACGGAACGAAAAGAAAAAGAGAAGAAAAAAGTAGAGAATAATTGAGGGAACACGAAGACGCGCGCATCGGTTTTCCCATAGAAATTCGGAATTATGCAGCACACGAGCGCAACAATATTTTTTCACAAAATATATTCGTGCTGCTGCTGCTGCTGCTGGTACAAACGGCTTATTGCGAGCATTTTGCGTCGTTTGACGTACGCTTGAGCTGGCGGAACATCTGGCGGTGGCATGTGAACCGATCGCGCGCGTTTTCTCTTCTGCTCGTATATATATCTGCTGAGACAGTCTGAGCTCCGCAGGGATCCTTCCGCGATCCTCGCTTAGCTAGCTGTCAAATCCTCAAAAAGACTTTTTTTTTTTCTTTCTTCCTCTTCCGATAGAATACGTAGAACATATAAACAACGCATACAAAATGTTGCTCGTAAGGCGAGACCTTGAAATGAGAAGAAAAAAAAAAAAAAAAGATTCATGAAAAATAAATTGATGGTAAATAAGACTCGTAATAAAAATATGCAATTAAAATTGTTTTTATTGTAAATATATTTCATCATTCCGGAGTCTCGAGTTATTTTCTTTTTCCATTATTAATTTAATTCTTCAAAATGTTGAGCACCATGCTTTTCGAATGTGGTCAACGATCGCGGTGTCGTGATTGAGCAGAGCTCGGACGCGGAAAGAATGCGGTATTATATTTGAAGCAGCAGGAGATATCGAGGTCGCATCGCGCGTGCACCCAGCACTCGTGACCCTCGCGTCGATTGATAATCTATATATTAACCGCTTTGACCCTGCAGCGTCGTCGTCGTCGTCGTCGTCTTGGTCTCGATCGCTCGCGTACTCGACGGAGAAAAAAGATATTAACCATCCTAATATTAAGTCAATCTCGAGGGTAATGCGATTAGACGCTTAAAAGTTGAATCCGTCATGCATGCCCACGGGTATACATATCCTGCATGCATCTATTTTTCTTCCGCGTTCGCTAAAGTAGCGCGACACGCTTCCTTTTTGTTTTCGCTGCTGCACAACACATTTGACTGGAATATTATTCCTACGGTCGCCGTACAATTGTAGAGCGATGACTCTTGGAAACTCTGCTTGACTTTTACAACGGTCATGCAGGTAGGTAGGTAGGTAGGTAAGACCTATATACGCGCTGCGTGCTGGTCCTTTGGAGCTAGCGCGAATGCATCGTTCCAATGATCCTGGCGCGGACGACGAGATTCCATATACGCATCCTGTAAAAAAAATATTTTGAAAAAAAATGTTGAAAAATATAATAAAATAACTATAATAAAATGAGCCAGATATGATAAATGCGAGAAACGATTCGCAATGAGGAGTGCACTGATCGATTTTTTGAATATATACTATCAGGCTCGCGGTCCAGCGTTGACGCGCGACGCGTATTCTGCTTCTTCGCGCCGCTAAAGTTAGACGAGGAGAGAGGCCCCACGGACGAGCGAGCTCTCGCCTTCGAGATTGTGGAATATGGACTGAAAAAACGAAAATGCACAGCTGTGAAAAAAATTGCACAAAATTCCGTTACGCGCGATATTAGGTGTACGCATTAGAGCGAATCATCATAAAATTAATTTATTCATTTCGGAGTCGAATAGAATGAAAAAACCGTATAGCAGTCCTCGAGGTATCTTCTTCCCCCGCGGCTTATTTAATTGCACGGAATATGGAGTTGAAAAAGAGGGAGCAGGGGGAGAGCGGATGGAGATGCGTCTAATAATGGAGCACGACAACGTGGGAGAGTACGAGTTGTACGATAAATATAAATGCGTATATGCGTAAAACTCCGAGAAAAGCAGGGTGAACTCGCTCTAAGCAATATATATTAAAATTCTAAAAAATCTTGAATTTTTCAACGTGTGATGGGCAGCAGCACGCGATGAAACAAACATCAATTGCTGCCAACGCCTGTTTGCATGATTTAAAGAAGAAAACAAAAACGTATGCTTATTTCCTTATTTCCGGAATGCGTCAGATTCGGGCTCTGGTTGCCCATATTTCGGAACTTTGACCGAGATGAGAAACGCGAACGGCAGCGCAACAACGATTTTTGGCAAAAATGATGGATTTTTGAAATCCGATTGGATCGCTCGCACACACGCGCGAGTCTCGGGCGTGGGACGGAAAAACACTCGTCGTATCGCGGCGGGGGACAAGAATGCGAAAACTGCTGCTGCTGCTGCTGCTGCTCTATTAGGCCGGGGACCGCCGCGAGCCGAGCCTTGCTTCCCTACTTTTTCCATATATACGCATACACATATTCAATTCCACTTTCCCCTTCGCATATTTTCGCCTCGCTCTCGCAATCCTCTTGTTTGCGAGAATCGGTGCGCCAAGCGGTCATCCAACAAAGTATTGGCCTGCTCGCCCGAGGCTGCTGCTTTATTTTAGAAACGGCCTGCATGTGTGGCATGGACCGCTGTGAACCGCACGAGCGTGTACCTATCTTATTTTTTCTTTGAACGAATGAAAGGCGAGCATTTGAAATAATGCGGAGAAAAAAAATTCTCAAGCTCAAAACTTTGTTGCTGTTAGTATTTCGAATGAAAAGTCCCAGCATATATCGACTGTGTGCGGGCGTCATTGTGATACAACGGCTATATGTTTTCACACCCAATAACTACTTTTATGTACGCTCGCTCGGACGATAATTGCGGCGGCAACACGAGCGGAGCATGGAGCGGTCTATGGGTCTGCTCGTACGACACGATATGGTAGAGTTCGTAGATATACAGGAGAGAAAAATAAAGACGACGAGGCTCGAATAGATGTCTAAACGCGCGCACAAATAAATATACAAATAGTAAAGAATAGAGTGCAGAAATTTTCGACGAACTTCGACGAATACGCAGAAATTATTCATTTTTTTTTTCATACGGAATCAATCTGGTCTTGTAAACGGCTATGTCTCGTTCGGTATATTTACATTGATCGCGCGATTACCGCGCATTGTCTTGATGATTCGACCGGACCCGAGAAGCCCCAGCACATCAGCGTCACGATCTCTCGTTTAACGAGAAATAAAAAGACTTTCATATTTTCCTACGAGGTATACGTTATTGTTTCGCATAATATGCGTATATATTATGATATTTGACGAATCTGCGGCGTATACGCTTCGTCGCTCGAGCCGTGCATCGCCGTCAATGCACCGCAAATTGTGATTATTTGCCGTTATATTGGTACGAGCAGAATCCGAGCGCGGAAGCCTAATATGTCCGTACATCGTTGCGAATATACGTGGCACGCAACAGAGAAAACATGCGACCAGCTTTGTTGTTGCGCTGTCGCGCTGCGCGTAACTCGCACTCGCTATATACTATATTAGGTATATAAATATAGTGGAGCAGATGATTAACAAAAATATATAACGAAAAAAAAAACTGCTACGCGCGCGCGCGGCGTACTACATAGGTGTGGACACATGTTACACAATTAACGCGGGAGATTTGGGAAACGTGCATGTACGCGACAAGTTATATCCGGCGCAAAGAAGGAATAAATGATTTATTTATTCTTATATATACGCAACTTGATTCGGGACGCGTACCATGCACCGGTCCATGATACCGCAACGACTCGTAACGCTATCGTATTTTCAGAAAATTCTTGAACGCAAGATGCGGAAATCAATTAATGAAAAATTTATTCTGCTCGCAGGTCAATATACTCACTCACTCTCTCTCTCTCCCCCCCGATTTTATTCGCGCGGCCTGCAATGTCGTGCAATACCGCTCGTGATTACTATGACGCCGCTAAATATGAGAAGAGCATCAGGATAGATCTAGAAAATAAGTAGCGCGGGCGTACGTAGAGTATTTTCTTGATGAAAGAGGCGCTCGCGCGTAAATGGCAAGGGGAAAGAGACGGCGGAGCGGACGAGTTTGGTTGCGCGAAGAAATAAAGAAAAAAGGACCGCGGCGGCGGCGGCGGCGCGGAGGCAAAAGTTGGTCTAGAGGGCGCGCAGACGCATACCGCATCGTCGTTTCAAGGGTCCGAGGGGGTTGTAGCTTGTAAAATCCGCACCAACTGTTCGGGGCTATATAGTATAGTATATGTATAGGGAATCCTTGTCGTCACGACGCCGTTCTGTCTCCCGTTTTCTATATATCATCTCGCGACTACGCGCGGATACACGTACCGGGTGTCCGCGCGATTCTCAAATCACAACACCGCGGCGCCTCCATTTCAATCGAACGAGCAGAATAAAAAATGGAAAGGAAAATTATCCAAGATTATCCAATTAAAGAGCAGCAGAGAGTTTTTGAGAGTAGCGGCATCATGCATCCCATTGTGGTCAGAGATCGCGCATAACTTTTTGGGTCCCTCCGCGAGTCTGATCTCATCTCATTTAGCGCGGCGCGTTTATATCGCGATACAGGGGAGTATCGGGCGGGCTGAATAGCTATAAATTTATACGCGTATAGGGGTGTGCTGCTGGTTATATTCTCGTAACGATTCACCGCCGCGCGTACACCGCTGCCCAGCACGCTCCTCTCTCCCTCGACGACGGGATGACGCGACGACGCGCGCGCCGCCATATTCACCACCGCCGCGGCGTCTAACGGTGTGCGAGCGACGAAAATCGACTATACGAGGAGAGCCGAGGACGGGCCGGGGAGTTGGCGCGCGCGCGGGTGCACTAGACGGATCTCGCCGCCAAACGGCGCCGGTACACACAGTTGCTTTTCATTCACGCGCGCGCGCGCGCGCGCGCTCTACACCCCCGCGATAAAAGAAACCTCTATACGTGCGTATATAGTATAACCGGCAACTCTCCGACTAAGTCAAGTCTTCGAACCTGCATGCACGCGCATGCAGGTTCACTCCTGCTCTCATATAGCTCATATATATACCTATCTATATATATACATGTATATATATATATAGTATACCACGTATATACAGTACGAGAGAATGGAATTTTCATTATAATTAATCGCATGTTTTATAATAAAATAATAATGCAATCGAACGCGATGAAAATTTATCATCTATATTAGTACGCGCAATTCAATTCTTATATTCGTAATAACTAAACGACGTCAAGTAGCAAGCAGCAGCTTGGCAGCATCCGCACCCGTCTGCTCCTCGTATAGTACACCACGAGAACCTCTGCATGCATGCTATACTTGGTTGTTTTCTCTCTCGCTGCGCTCTCGACTCCCGGTGACTACGCAAAATCTCGTGTGTTGCGCTTTACCGACCTGCTCCCCTCCTCCTCCACGACTCTTCTGACTAACCGCCGCGCGCGAGAGAGAGCAAAATCGAGCGTTCGTGCGACGCCTGAATCTGAATTATGTGTGCGGGGGAGAGTGCGTGCATACTACGAGTGCGACTATATACTACGTATACGCGCGTACATGTATATTTATATAATATACATTATACATGTATCGGGAGAAAAGAGGCCGCCCCGCACAAGCGCACCGGAGTACTCTCGAAAGTGCACGCACAAGTGCACACGCGGATTATATAGTGTAGTATATATACGCCACCTCTGTACTCGCAGCCACGAGGTGCTGCATGAAAACAAAATAAATAATAATAATAAATGAAAGTGCCAGCAGGGAGTGCGTGAGTTTCGTGAATGTCAAAAAGTGCTGCGAGCCGCCAAATTGATTCTCGGATAAAAATTCGAGCTTGCTGCTAATAAACTTCGTGCCAATAGTTTTTTTTTTTTTTTACTCATTTTTGGCAAATAATTGTCTGCATTCGTACGGTGTGAGTACTCGAGTTTATCAAATAATTTTTCTTTCTCTTCGTCGCAAACTAATTCCATAATCATAGCAGAGGTGCGTGGCTGGCAACCGTTTCGATTCAACGAATGAGAGGTTAAACGCGTTTTTTTTTTTTAATAAATTTTTAGCCAGCATCTCACCCCTTAACCCCGAAAAACAAGAAAATAAACGTTGAGAGCCACTGTCACGCCGGTGCGCGACATCGAGTAATCGCTGCTAGAAAAGAATGACGTGACAATTCGCGAGAGCGCGCGTGGCTAGTCCGCGTCAGAATTATTCAGATTGCAGCTTTGACGCCGCTTGTCAGGATTATTAACGGAATAAATTCTCTATACGAGAAAACGAATCGCAATCGCAAAACCGCGGTCAAGAGTTTCGGTTCAAGTCTTTTCTTTCATACTCTCGCTGATGAATCGGGTAAGTAAGAGGAGTCGGGGAGTCTTTCTCTCTCTCTATCTCTGACGTGGGAGACGCGTAGAGCTAAAAGCGACAAACGGTCGACACCCCGGCCACTTGGACGTCGCACTGCGTCGAACGTGCTCTGTGATACTGCACATTTCGCAATTTTGAACGCAAAAGAGATAACGCGTACCTAACCGTTTCGTGCATATGGATCATCCATGCGCGCCGCGGTCATCCATCAAGTCGCATTCAAATGTTTTGCGATCCAACATTCGAGAGACTCGCTGCATGCTCGCCGGTATATATATATCAAGATATTGCATGGAGGAGCAGGATTTCAACACAAACCTCGATCGCGGGGTGGATAGTTTGTTGCGAGCGCCTTGTATCACGCCGCTATTGGGCGGATTAAAGCGTGCTCTGCATATCCGCGCGCGCGAATTATTAAAAACTTTCGATTGTTCGTTTATTTCAAACAGCTCTGCCAATTTCCCGAGGCACACAATAAAACTCGTTGGTGCATGTCTCATCTATACGCGCCACGTGTGGTCTCCGGGCAAAAATCCCACCCCCGTTCTTATACTCCCTTCTCTTTCTCTTTGTTCCTTTTCTTCTTTTTTTCGATAGCAAGACATAGTTTTTAGTTCTTGTTGCGACACGGCATCGATTGTTCCGCCGGCCCGGCTTGCGACCTGCTTTGTTCGGCATTCGGTTATTTCGCTGTGCACCTGCTTTTGAAGCGTTTGTTAATTAGAAAGTTGGCAAACTCTATTATCGCGTATATATATATAAGGGTCGCCAAAAGGAAACAAATATCATACAACGCGTGTTCATTTCTTGGGGAGGCGGGGGCGGGGGCGGCCATTATCGAGTCCATTTCTCTTTGTCCCTGATGCTTTTCGCTCGATACATTATAGAGACTTGTGTTTTTACCTCGGAGCTGCTGCAGCAGCCGCTTCGATCACCCCTCGCGGAAACTTTTGTATATATCAACTTTGGCGCTTTTTATTTTCTTATTATTTTTTTTCCCCTTTAGGACGCTTCGAAAAAAGTCTTGACGTCGTGTCTTGACGCGGAAAAAATACGTAGGCGATACGCTTGAAACGCGTATGAAAGAGCTTTTTCGAATGCTGGCCGGACGCACGTATTTCAGGAACTAATTTTGCTGAAGAAAAGCTTTCCAAGCCGCGCGAGAAGAGGAGAAAGAAAGGATAATGAGAAAGCAAAAGAGACTAATAAAAATGCGAGGAGCAAGAGGAGGCATAAACGTCGGGAGAGCAGACGTTAAATACGAGAGCAGGACAAAGCGCGAGGAATGAAGAAATGAAAAAAAAAAACAGAAATGCCATGCAAGACTCCGTCGTAGAGCAGCCCCTCTGACCGAATGGCTGACGCGCGCGATTTCCGCGCTGCTGATTCCAACATATACGCCCTATGTACACATTCGTTTGTACATAAAATGGCCAGCACCACGCGTTAGAATTTCAAAGGAGAAAAAGAAATGGAGATAATTTGTGGTGCATGGGATAACGAACGCGAATAGGTACAACTATTCTTTGGCACCCTGCGCTGTTCCTCTTTTGTTTCTATATGAGCGGCGGGGACATCAGGAGACATCAGATCAATGATTTTCACGACGAAACCGCCGCCGCCGCCGCCGCGTCGTGTCGCGAAAGCGCGCATTTCTCATTCGGACCCAATTCTAAACACTCAAATCGCTGCATCTATATATACGCAGCTCTATTTCTTTTTTGCACAATTAATTTGTAGCCCTTTGCATATGGTACACGCGTCTTGTAGGTTAGTACGTACGTGAAACTCTGCTCTCGGCAGAAACTAGGAAACTTTTTTTTCACAGCAGATCCGGACAAAGAAATAAAATCCAGGCAATTCAAATGTCACAAAAATTGCCCAAAAAAGAAGAAAAAAATGCATCGCGTTACTTTTTGTAATGATTCAAGCGGGGTATGCAAGTTGCATACCGCTATTGATTATTTCGATTTCGATTCGGAGGGTGCGAGCCGCAATCCTCAATTCTGTTCCATCTCTTTATATATACCACTTATTTCGGTCTCCCTTTTTGCGTGCTAGCAGGCTGCTCGTGATGCTCAACCTCGAGTAGGCCTTTTCTTCCGTACAGTCGACTGTATGCCACACCGCGCGAGTATAACGACGCCGCACCCCCGTGTACCGGCGGCGGCACACGGGGTTATTATTGATCGGCAAAGGTTTTACGACCTTAACGTTGAGTTCTCGAGCGTACAAAAACCTCCACCGCTATATATATCCCAACTATATCTATTCTTTATTCGCTACTCACGCGCGCGCGCATGCATATATATACATATTTTTTCAACCCTCTATTTTGGTTGTTCGATCTGCAGAGCACTCAAAATAGGTAGTTTTCGCGGTGAATTTTTTACCTTCCCTGCGCATGAAACGAAGCACCAGGATCGGCGACAGTTTTTTATCTGCTCATTCTGCTTTTTCTGCGCTGTTAACCAAATAATCTCAATTAGAATGATTCGCGCGTTTGTTCCTCGCCGGGAAAAAATTAACGCCTGCTTCCGCGGAACTCGATACACGCGTCGAGTTATCGAGTCGGGAATATTTACACGGTGGGCGGAATATTTTTCCCGCCCTCTCCTTGACCAATTTCAACATGTACCGCATGCGGAGCAACGAGATCCAGAGGCGTTGCTGACTTTTCGTACCAAGAGGTGCCTCGTGCGCGCGCCCGTTTGTTTTCACATGCACGCCGCGATTAATTAATCCGTAGAAAAATCGCAATTCCGCTAATTAAAGTTACAATATAAATAAAAATTGCATAAAGTGAAACGAAAATGAAAATGCGATTACAATTATCGTTACATCGCAGGCATAGAATATTATCAATAACAAATGCGGGGAGAAAAAAACATTTATATTTGTCGTATTAAAAAAAAATTGGCGCCGCGCGCGCGAGAACGGATCGATCATCAACCTCTTTTTTCGCTCCCGTTTTTTCTCACTTTGCATTCTCGTCTTTCTCCTCCTCCTACCGAACTTGCTTTTTTTTCTCTCCTGCTTGAGCCTCTCATCTTATTCTTATCTCGATCGTGACGCGAAGCGTTTTTCAAGCGCGTCTGATAAGATAAAGAGGACGGAGTGTACTCGCGCGCGCGCGGAGTCTAATTTGTATTCGCGAACAAGTTCCGAGATGATCGAGACTCGGGCCATTTGGGCCATTGGGACATGTACACGGTAGACACCGGTATCCGCCGCGAGATATTGACGGGAAAGACATTGTTTTCGTGCGTCATCGAAGCGCGACCTTGATCGCGCGCGCACGCGTCGATTCAACGATAGTGCGTGCCTCGGTGGGGCGAACGAGTCGTATCGGTCGTGTATATATATGATATAACCAATTTGTTTTATTCCGAGGGTTGTGATTAAAAAGAAAAAAAAAACAGAAGATGCTCCGATAGATCCAATAATGTTCGATTTGAAAATGTGCCTCGTACGGATGTTATGCCCCAAAAATTCTTACAGGTATTCTCTCCTACAGCCAATATATTTTCAGATTTATTTCTTCACCGATATTTTTACTATTTTATTCTTATTTTTTCAACGATCCAGACAGCGGCGGATCCGGAGTATCCGGCGAAAAAGAATTAAAAATCTATTTGAGCTATATATCGCATCTGGTCGCGTGCATCGACGAGGCTTTTAAAAAATCTTATCAATCTTAACGATCGAGCGATAAGGCTTCTTTCAAAATCGTTTAATACGTATAGTTCCGCCGACGGACCTCTCCTCCCTCCAATCAGACTCGATTAACTCGATATCATCGGAATTATATTGCGTCTGCGACGCGCGCGCGCGCGCAATGATACTCGCTTTTTTCTTCTATCGCGCGCGCGACAGTGAATTGAAAAACCTACAAGTCTCGTCATGCCAATGATTTTTTTTCGGATCTGTTTCAGGTAAGGTCATTCGAATCTTGAATATTTTGCGGAACGACCACGAAACGGTAAGGTCAAAAATCAAATTTACGAAAAACATGATTTATTCGTATTATTTTTAAAAAAATACCAGCAGTACCGCGCGCGCGCGCGACTTCGGTATAAGCTCTTTTTATTGTGCGGTAGCGGCGCATCATTTTTCGGTGGATCGACGATATAGAAGCGCGAGTTTCGTTTTCAGCATGCAACTCCACTCGTAATCCATTTGTGGTTTTATAGTTCATCGCGGCATTATGATTCCAACCCGTTGTATATATATCTCGGTATCTCATCGGTACCAAAAATCAAAAACGCGGTATCTCATCAGTTTGAAAAGAAAAGAAAACTATTACATCACCGTGAATGTGCTGGGCTCCTCCGCCAGTATTTTTCGGAATAGTAGTAGGCGAATAGTTGAAAGTTGTGTATATAGTAATAATTATATATAGTATTTGAAAATAATATTGATGATTTTTCGGGGTGGGGGGGGGGGGCTATAACGCATCAATTTTAAAGATAACCGCGGACGCGTAATTGTAACTCGCTGAAGTGCATGCAGCATTGCACTCCATTGGGAAATAACTCATGCTCGAGCATGAGAAAATTTCATCCACTTAAATTTTTGATCCGTCGGCGAGAATCGTCCCGCTCAACCGATTTTCTCCATTCTTTTTTAAATTCGAGTAAAATTGATCGATCGCTCTTATACACGTCCCAGCGGAGAGTCGAACAATAATATAGCTGTAGCAGGCTATAAGAAGAGAACTCGCGTATTACGAGATTATAAATTCGTGGGAAATAGGAAATTACGTTTTACACGATTCTTAATTGCTTCAACTTAACATATAATGTCGTCGTTCTCTTCTCTCTTCTCCTCTCTCGCCTATATATAAGCTCCTGCTTCCTTCTCCCATTATTCCAACTGTATGCTTTGTAATGGCGGTGATACAGCTAGATGCTGAACAGTGAGCAACGAGCGTATAGAACGCAAGCGAAACTTTAATTGCTGGGAAATTTGTAACGCTCGAGTTTTTCCCCTGGTTATCTGAAAAAAATTCAAGATACGATCGAAAGGGACAGTCGACGTCTTGTTTTACTCTTTATTATCTTCTCCTTTGTTCACGATCCTGCTTCGGTTACGAGTTCAGTGACCCCCCGCCGCCTCAATATCGCTCACGCGCGTTTCGCTAAATTTCTTAACCTTAACCCACCCATCCACACACTTTTTTCATTTCTCATTTCTTCTTCTTCTTCTTCTTCTTCTTCTTCTTCTTCTTCTTCTTCTTTTTCCGCATTCGTATTTTCACAAATTTTCAAGCGCCATATTATATCTACGAATATATTACATTCGTTAATTCTCGCAATTATTAATCCCCGCGCGTCAATGCGAATATTAGTTCCATCAAATTGGGCCTTTAAAGGCTTCAACATATGCGCCGCGGATATCCTATATTATACCTTGTCACAACACTGTCAGATTAGGCCTCCAATAACAAGGCATCGCGACGAGTTTTCCCGGATTATACGAAAGATGCGGGACTCTCTCAAGGCGGTTGCCTTTTGCGAGGACCTAGCCGGGCTTATTCGCTAGCGCACACGCCCATGCAACTCGCGGCTCCCGATGAGGCTAGCCCCTCTATAATACTATATCGAAACTAGTAAGTTAGCTCCCGATAAAGTTTAAAAAATGGGGGGAGCCTCATTTACTTGAAAAATTGAAAAAAATAGCACTTGTAAGATTCCGGAATTCAACGTACGTATATATCATATCATATAAATTTCCTAAAAAAAATTTGACATTGACACAATAATAGCATAGTGCTTCTGGCGGGCGGCCGGTATAGCGTGCACATGCGGTAGGTCTTAAGAATACTATGCATGTAGGTTAGTCGGATAGAATCACCCGTTAGGTATACGGCTGTCTATACGTCATCGTGACAGTCCTTTCGGAGTACCGAATGGGTTTCCATACCCGTTCGTGCGCCTCAAATAAGTTAGGGACATCTAATCAGGCCCCGCCGCCGCCGCGGGGCCCCCCATCTATCTCTTTTAATCGAAATTTTTGACCGTACAAAATAAAATATATATATGAGGTAAATGTAGAGCAGCTTCGCGGTACTCGACTCGATTGCACGTCCGCGCGCATTCACGCGAGTCTCTCAAACTTTGCCAACATATATATTCACAACTTTTGCCCCATTATTTCCCTCGAATATTAACTAAAACGACAAAGAGAAATTGGAATTTAAGTTGATTGTAAATCGTCGAAGCGATAGGCGATCGGATTGCGATTGCGGACGCCGCGGTAGAGACTATATAATACGCGTATATCCCAGCAGCAGCAGCAGCAGCAGCAGCATTCGGACTAGGTCAATCCTATGGACGTTGCACGATTACATGCCGCGGCAAGGTCGCGCGTTTCCCTCCCCCCGCGCGGCTGCATCATTGCTCGCGAGCCGGCATCGTAGCTTCCGAGCTATTGCGCGAATATAATGGCCGAGTATACATAGTACTTGGCTGTGGCAAACTTGGTGTCGGGCATATCAAACATAACATTCATCGCCGCAATGCATTTGTATTTATGTACGCGGAGATTTATATTTGCGCGAGATTAATTATTACCTGCTGCTGCCGCGGCGCGCGGCTCTTCCTCGATATCGGCGCGGCGCACGTTTCTATTAATTCATTGCCGCAATTTTGCCAAGTCGCGGAGCCTGCAATATTATTCTATTTCGCCGGTTTGAGCCGACAAAGTTTTAAAAATTTCAACCTTTTTAGAAAAAGAATAAAAATTCAAATTGTGAAAGAAGGAATAAAATAATTTTTTTTCGAAATGATGAAACAATTTACATAATTCGTTTTATTTATAACACGCACGAGCTAGTGCCCTTTAATTTCATCACCGGGCTCCGTAGAAACGACCTACGCAAAATCGTAGGACGAATAGCGCGATCGTTTCACAAACGAGAAACGTGTGTGTCAACAGCAGCAGCAGCAGCAGCAGCAGCTTCGCGGAGTCTCATTATGTTTATTCGTTTTCTTTTTATCATTATAAAAAGGGACGACGATGACGAGGCGCTTACAAACTGGAAGTCCTTGAGTGCGAAAAAAGGAATTAATAAATGTACTTTCGTTCGAAACACTTGTCGTCGCTCGTCCTTTCATATGACTATCAGCATTTACGGTTGTCTTGCGTGTCTCTTTCTATTCCGTTATCCTCGGTAAACGTCTACAGGCGCTCGCGCCTCGCACCTCGCGCTCCGCATTTACACCACGTATTTCACATGGGAAGGGAGGGGAGTGTACTCCAAAAAATACAAAGCGCATATTGACGATTGGTTGTGCGTGCACGCTGCGCGCACGGATCAACTTTTTTGTGTCTTATTATTTCACCCTGAGATTTAAGGATAACCTTAGCCCCGAAAAAAAACGCTCGTTTCTGTTTTATTGTACGTTAGATAATATAGTCGTCGCCCCCCGCCGCGGTCATCTCCTCGCACGTAGTAACGAGCTCGGAGTAATCGTACCGGTCATTCAGCAGCAGCAGCAGCTCACTTCCATCAGTTTTGCTTCCTGGCTAATGCATGAGTATATTATGTACTATATACTACGCAACGAACAACGAAGCTCGTTCAACTAGAGTATACCTATCGCGCCGCATTCTTTAATCCCGCGCGCTTAATAGCGATGTATTTTTATTCTTTTAAGCCGCGCGCCGCGACTTGGTCGGAAACGATTTCTCTCATCTCGCTGCTTCTATAGTCACAGTCCGCCGCCGCGTTGGACGATCGAGTCGATCGAGCCGTGATCAAGGAAATAATACTCTCTCAAAAATCTCTCCTTATTTCCATCACGTGCTGGATAAAAAAAGTTGTTTAAATATAAAGATTATAAAGAAATGACGCGCGAGACGGTGAATATAATTCAATGCTTTTGATGAAAAAACGGGCGTATATTATTTTGTCGCACTTATGGGCAATAGAAATTAATCGGACCGCGGCGACGGCGGCGGCGGGGGAGAGTGGACAATTTTTATTAACGCGCGCGCGCGCGGTGTCGTATCATCGATTCTTCCAAACGCGAGACGCACGTTAGATTTTCTACCGACCGGCCTCCCCGCGTATATAGACGCTCTTATCGCGTATACCTATACCGCGCGTTACACGCTCGATGAACCGCGATTAGAAATCTCGTGCGTACACCGTGTAAAAAGAAAATGCGGAATAAAATAATCGAAGCGCGTAACAAAGAACGAAAAGAATAATATGAAAAAGCTCCTTGAGAGCGTTAGTTTCTCGATCGATGCGGCGCGAATTGACCCAAAAATTTTCTCTTTGTTTTTCTCTTGATCGACCTAAAACGATCGCGGCGTAACGAAGCTCGGAGACACGCGCGCCCGATTACCTATTTTGGATCGGTTGCGCGGCCGCGCGCGTACCGCCCCTGCTGATTCGTCGCGCCGATGCTATAATACGTGCCGCGAGCATACACGTGTGTTAACAGATTACGCGCCTCTGTGCGCCTTCGCGTTCGTCCGCATGTGCCTATACATATTTATTTTTATTTTTATACACAAAGATGTACGAGCAGGCAGCTATAGGCGAGAATCATCCACGTGATGGGTGCGCGCGCGGTAGGCATATGTAGCAAATTACTTCAATTTCTGCATTCTGTACATTTGAACTGAGAAAAAAATCCGGAGGATTCGACGAACAAACTCCGCAGAGACGCCGCGGACTAATGCGGAATCATTTTATTTTTCTGAAAATTGCGATTGAACCCGAAGCTGATGCTCGAGGATCCTCTTGCGAAAGGCTGGTCGGTGGGGATTATTCCCGAGCGAGATGTATACAGCAGGCTACAAAAGAGCCGGTCGCAAGCGATGTCAGAGTCGTCCTTGTACGAGCAGTGAGCAAAGAGTGTTCTCTGGAAGAGGTATGTCTCTCGCGCTCTTTCCACTCATAAAAATTATGGACAGAGGTATGGACGTCGATCAAATCGATCCGCTTTTCTTCGTAGATAGCGAATGGGTTGAAAAAAAAACGTCGATATAGCGGCGCGGACGTCACAGTCGGAATAAGAAGCTTCACAATGCTCGCGACCATTGTAAAATGTCGTGATTTGGGTCGTTGGGAATAAAAGAGAAAAACAAAACAAATCAGTTTCACAGAAATCTTACCGTTGATTATATATGTACCTAATATATAAAAAGTAGTAGAGTGATTTTTATAAAAATATTTCGTCGTCACTTTGATTTTAAAATAAACATTCGCATATTTATAGATATTCGAGGTGTTGCGCGAGAGTTCGATTGTCCAGCGTTCAAGGTGGGGCATTTGCAACCGAGCAACAGTACCATAAAACTCATTGGCTACCTCTATATCTATACATAGGTATTCGGTATAGAGTCGTCGTGGCGGCGAGGAAAGAACTGAGAGAGAGAGAGAGAGAGACTCGTGCACATGAGAGAATCGAGCGCGAGAAAGGAGCCGGAGGAGTGAAACCCCCAGCAGTGTGAAACATTGGAACGAGCAAAAGGCGAACCGCGGACTTTGCGGCCTCGCGAGTTACATCGTCGATCGCGGCCAGTCAGGTTTAAACCGCGAGAAGCGGCGCGATCACCGCGCACGCGGTATATACGTCATATACGAATCCCTGCTCCGCTAGATATGCGCTTATATTATTATATTTTTGTTTTTTATTATCGTCCTATAAACAAGAACCATCGTTATGAATAATCAAACGAGTGTGCAACTTTTTCGTCGTAAAAATGCGTTATATAAAGAGAGTGAAGAATAATCGCGAACAAGGGATTATTTATGATACGACCTAATTTCAAAGAAATGTCCGTATGCGCATTGCTTTTTTATCCACCGAGTATATATCGTAGTGTCAGTTCGATCGTGCATCAGGATTAAATCGACGAACAGTGATTGAAGATAAAACAACAAGAAAAAAAAATAAAACAAAACAAAACAAAATCGAGCAAGCGCAGTTTCAATCTCAATCAAGATCGAAGAGTAATATCAGTAATTTCAATATATTACAAAAATTTAGGCCTGAATCCATTCCTACATATGTATATGCTATACGTATATATGTATAAATGAGAATGAGAGAGAGAGAGAGAGAGAAAAAAAATCATGTCCAACAGGATCGTTAATGATCGTGATGACCCGATGTGACTGTTGTGCGCGCGTATGCATGAGATACCACCAGAGTGTGTGTTTGCGCGTGAGGACGGGAAAGCAACGACGACGAGTCCATATAGTCGATGAGACGATGACGTATCGCGCGTGCTGCTCTCATGCTGGTAGCGACTGTTACGAACGTCAGGGTCAGCGATCATCTCTCTCGATGACTGACTATATATAGATATCATAATCGAGTAGCATGCGACAGGATATAATAACGAGAGAAAGGGCGTAAACGAAACGCGAATCCTCGTTCAAACCCCTCGGGTTTCGCGGTGGCGTCGCGACCCTTTTGAATCGCGACCATTATTGTAAATCGCCTTACAAACACCCGACCGGTCTTCATCTCGCCGCCCACTTTGCGTGACATGCACTCTTTCCTTCTTCTCTCGCAACGCGACGAGAGTAGGGAAAAAAAAAACCCGTGGAAATTTTTATCGCGCTCGCACGGACCTCGAGAATTGAATATAGTATCGCGGCGCGTTCTAAAAATATTTTGTATTTTGTTATAATTTTTAATTTTTTTAATTTAATTTTAATAATCCGAATGATCCGAATTTTTCTCAACACCGAATCCGAGGTCGCGATGCGCGAAATAACGAAATATAGAAAGTTCCAAGATGAAAAATCATGGATATAAAAAGATAGACAGAGTTATGCAGTCGTGCTCGAACAACTTGTTTAAAGATCGCGTGCTACCGACTTATTATCCTAGATCGAGTATATGCGCGACTCTTGCCCGTCAGCGATATATATAGGTATATCTATAATTTTCACCTTGCGCTATCCTGCTCTTGGGTGCATGTCACGACGACGTACTAATATTATCATGCAGAGTGTGACGCGCGCTCTTTTTGCTTTTTGCTTTTTCAATCTTTATTTAAGCAGCATTTTCTCCGTGTTCGATCTATCCATTTTCTTTTTCAACTCTTACCGACGATTCGTTTTTTTATTCGGTTCGGTGTCCACCGTACTTTCTCGTTGCGCTTCGTTTGCACTTTCACTCATCGCGCCGGATACTCCCCGCCGCGCGCGCGCGCGCAACTCATTGATAAGAAACCCCTCTGCTTTTTACAAATCCTAAACCCGATTCTCCCTTTTCAATGCGATTTTATAAAACTAGCAATGCTATAATTGAATGAACAACGCCGCCGCTCAACTTGGAATACTTGCGAATTATAATAATTCCCGTTAAAAAAAAATTGATTTACGATCATCCCCCTATTTACGCGCATAGAATGTTTTATGGAAAAATGCAGGATAATCGCAGTGGCTCCGACGACACACCACACCCTCTCTCTTATTATTATACTATTGCGATACTTGCGCGATGCGAAAACGCGCGGCCGTGCTCGTGTTAAAATATGCTCCCGGCGCGTCGTTTAGGAATAGTGAAATGCATGAGACAAGAGGCGGGGGGTGCTGGGAGGAGGAGGAGGAGGAGGAGGAGAAGAGAAAAACGAAAGAAAAATAGAGAAGAGAAAGATCGTTCGCCGGTACACGGAGCTTTCTCTTGAAACTTTTACTTTTGCCACCAGCAGCACGGGCTAATTTATCGGTATCTCCGGTCGAGCGTGCGCGCGGTGTGATACACCATAGCATCGGCGGCTTAGCTCAACGTGTCTCTAGCCTCTCTTCGACGATACCCATTACCCGCCGGCGCATATAGGTGTATGCGGGCCAGCAGTGCCACATTTGCACGCCAAATAATTAAAAAACGAAGGTTAAACATTTTTTTTTGTTTTTATGTCGATTTCAGTATCGAGAAGGATGCAGCCTATTATTTTCATGTTATTTTTTTTCTCGAGCTAATCGTGAATTTCGTAAGTCGACGTGTTTTGGTATATAGGATGAAAAACACCCGAGTTAAAAAAGGTGTTGGCGTGAGAGAGGTAGAGGAGACGCGAAGATTATTGTAGTGGAGTCATAACGGAGCAGCACTTTTTGTTTTTCATCACCAATAAGTTTCTGCATAGGCGCATATGGTCCGCGTCTCGAGATAACGATCATGAGCTTTCGAGGAAAGGTCGAGCGCCCGACTGCTCGAACGATAAGAAACAAATTTGATGCTATTGAAAAATATGAAAATATGTCACATGGAAGAATTGAAATATCAAAATAAAAGGAATTGTTTTTTTAGCCACGAAATTGGGATGGAACGAATTAAGAAATAAAAACAAAACGTCAAACGTTGGATATAAATAATATAAACGGCGCGCGGGAATAGTACAGCTATACCCGGAGTATCCTGGAACTGCATGATGGCATGTCCAATGGCAGAGAGAGAGAGAGAGAGAGAAGTTGTGCATCACGTGACCCGCATTTCCAGCTCGCGGTGATAAGTTCGAGCGGTACTCCGCGCGCGCGCGAGTAGAAAAAGATAGTACCGAGCGGGCACGAGCTTTCGCTATATGTATCTCGAATAAAAGAGTACTGCTCTGTTGGGAATTCGAGTAAGACACGTGTGCGGTCTTCGATCTATGCGAGTAACGTCGAGAAACGCATAATAATATACATTTCCAAATGCCCCGCCGTTATATCTATTTATTTATTTATTTACCTATATACTTAATCTTTGTTAGCATATCCCTGCGTGCATCAATTATTACCAGCATCAATCTCGCGCGTTAATCCATTGATTCAATCCGAAATTAATAAAATCACTAACACGTTCGATCAATGTTATTGCGTTATTTATTTATAAATAGATAAATTTCGTAATACGGTACCTATTAGCTCTCTTACCAATTATCATCGATATACCTATTAGATTTCGCCAAGTAAAATTATCACCGCGCAACGATTCTCGCTGTTTCAGCTTACAAAATATAGGTCAATTCGCGAAGTCAACCGGCGAATTGCGGCGCCATTGACAAAATAATAACAAAACAATAACGTTATTCATGGTCGCGCGCGCGCGCGCGTGTATAAAAATAAGATAACGAACGTTAAAAATTGAAAGAAATATTCTTGACCCGGATCAAGACTCTCTGCTGCGCACTACTTTCTCGCAACGTTGCGCGCTGATAATACAAATCTAATTGCGAATCGCGCTCCTCGCCTCGAGTCCAATTATGCGACGATTCTTCAATATCTTGGCACCAATCTTGGCACGAATTGTTTTTTCTCTCTCCGTTATTGCCCTGCTCTCGCGCGCGATAAACGATTTGCTGGGCTGGCTGCTTTTGTCAAAAGCAGCCAAAAGTATCAGCTTCGGACACGGAATTTAAAAGGAAAAATAAAAAAGGTAAAAGAAAGCAGCGGGAGAAAAAGTGGAACGTACGTGATACGTAAAATATATAGCGCTCGCGCCGCGTTCCGCTAACAAACATTGGCGATTCAAATCGCGGCGCTCGTGTTATAGCAGAGGGAGTTGCATGGCGGAAGGGGGGGGGGGAATTCCCACTCTTTCTCGCGAGTTTGACAGTTCCATTACCGTATCGGAGAGCTAACGGCAAATGCGGAGAAGAGAGAAACGTATAATACATATATATATGTATGAATGTTTGTATAGAAGCGTGGCGACGGGGGGGAGAGGGGGCATTGGGTAGAGTACTCGGCGAGACTCGCGAGCGATAGTTGGCTTCTGCGAATGGACGCGCGCGCTTCTCCTCGTGCAAATATGGTGAATCAATCGTCATTTACGCGACGAATAAAAAAAATCTCGGATACGCGTTATCTCGTGGGAATATTTCTTGGATTTCAGTGCATATCATTTCAATGGCCGTCGTCGCGGTAAAAATACGGCGACGAGATTGAAGAGAGAGAGAGAGAGAGAGAGAGAGAAATATCGATCGAGATAATCGCGACTGATAAATAATCTGACGTGGCGGCCGAGTGACGCATATTTCGAATATTGGATTAAAATGACAAAAATAGAGATGTTTTATAAATTCAAGGGGACTTGAAAGTGATAATTTTTGAAAATTGCGAATATTTACACAAGTATATGTATATAGGGCATAGTTTGAGTTTTGAAGGATCGCGCGCGCATCGTTCTGCTAATATATTACGTGAGATGAAAAAAATTTGACCCTGCGACGTTTTGGACCGCAAACTATTTAGCGTTTTGTACAGCGACGCGTTGTCCGCGGGAATGTAATTGGAGAGGATAGAGGAGGATCGAGCGCTTAAAAAAAGTAAGCCGGAAGTAAAAAGCGGACACGAGAGTCCGCGCGACCGGTCGCAAACGCATTTATATGGCGAGAGCGTCAAGTCTTGCTATACGCGCGTGATTACGATTTACGATAGAAAAGTAACCGGATGTGTAGCCTGCCTGCTCGCGAGTCCAGCAGCGCCTCTCTCTGAAACCGCTCCGTTGAATTTTGTCCTTTTCAAGTTACACACGTTACAACTTTTTTCAATTCAGGATATACGCGCGTGTATATGCGAAAAGAAATAAAAATTAGCCATAAGCTATCTCATCCCTATACGCGTCTTATCTCGCGATCCGGAAAATAAAGTAACGCTGCCCGCTTTCCGACCGCGACACCGTCAACAAATCGCGCCTTTGGACTCGCGCGCGCGCCCCCTGCGTTCCGTCAACATTTGCCGAGAGATCACGAAACCAACATCGCATGCGCCTTAACGTATTACGTATTACGTAATCTCTGCTCGAAGAATCATCGCCTCGACTTTCCAATGTTTCTCCAATAACGAACAAAAAAAACCAGCAATAACAAAACTTTAAATAATTTTTTCTTTTATATACGAATTTCATCGATTCGTTTGCATGCTCCAGTTAAAATAGGTCAGATCGGCTAACCGATGTTTTCTCATGCGCGACAATCCGTTAACTATTATTATTATTATTCGATACGAATTTTTTTGATTTTTGCAATTTCGTTAATTGAAATTACAGCTCCGCTTGGGAAACTCTTTGAAAATTTCAAAAATTTCAATTTTCGCTGGTCGATAGCAAATGTACAGCTACGTAAAATAATAACAATAATAATAATAATAATAATAATATGGTTTGAAAAAAACATTTACGCGCTTGACATAGGAAATTAAAAGGCGTCGCGAGTAATGAGCCAGAGGGTATAGGATTTAATGTGAAAAACTTTGTATAAGCGTCGAGGTTCGATATAGTTATTATCGATTCGGTTCACTTTCGCGCTCTTTGCTGCTTCCGTTGTGACATCGCGGCGGCGGCGGCGGCATCTCTACGGACGAGTCCGAGAAAAAAGAGAGAAAGAAACGAATTTCGTTTCCCCGCGTAGTAGCGGTGTTTCGTTGTAGAAAGTTTTTTTCAAAAACGGCGGATTGTGTATTACTCTCATTCATATGATTTAGGGGATTATGGGGCAAAACGGACATATGGGGCAAAACGGACATTTCAAAATCTGAAATTTCGTGAAATTCATAAATTTTTTTTTTCAAGCCTAAATTACATTTTTACTCGAAAACAGCCTGAATTAGTGATTTTGAGGCAAATGGACACACGGGAGACAAAACGGACACATGTGAATGTAAATTTTATAAAATTTTTTTTTCGAATCCAACCATCTTCTGACCCTAAAATATCTTAAATTGTTGAAGTGTGGGGTGAAATGCACAAAAAATTCAAGTTTTAGAGAAAAATAAACATACATCGAATCCGAAATTTTATAAATTTCATAAAATTTTGTCCCCGATCCCAAACTACGTTCTGCTCACTATTCATTCTCTTTTGTGACTTATTTGAAAACCAAATTTATAATCACGGTGAGAAAATAAGGAAAAAAGGTTTTTTTTATTGGAGCAAATAAAATCTACATATTCGTAATTTTTTTATTTTCATTATCTCTGAGAGGCTGTGTCCGTTTTGCCCCAAAAAATTTTTTTTACGAAATCCGGGGAATTAGGACCGGAAATCGATTATGGAATTTCAGTACAGTTCAAACATCAATTATACCCCAGCACGGTGGACCCAAAGTTCATTTTTTCCAAGACCGAAAAGCTTGGACCAAACGCGATCTCAAATTGGCTCATTTTTCTTTTTTTACATCCAAGGAATAGGATCACTTGGGTCCCATTTCTTTTCTTATATTATTGGGGTAGTATTCCATTCGAAAAAAAACCACTTCAAACGTCTCGATTTCGAAAAATGTAATTTTTTAATTTTTTATACCTCCGAGAGACTGTGTCCGTTTTGCCCCAAGAATTTTTTTTTACGAAATCCGGGGATCTTGGAGCGGGAATCGATTATAGAACTCCAATACAGTTCAAACATCAATTATACCCCAGCACGGTTGACGCAAAGTTCATTTTTTGCATGACCGAAAAGCTTGGACCAAACGCGATCTCAAATTGGCTCACTTTTCTTTTTTACATCCAAGGAATGGGGCCCAAGTGGTCCCATTCCTTTGCTTATATTACCGAGGTGGTATTCCATTCGAAAAAAATGACTTCAAACGTCTCAATTTCGAAAAATCTAATTTTTTCATTTTTTATACTACCGAGAAACTGTGTCCGTTTTGCCCCAAAAAATTTTTTTTACGAAATCCGGCTAACTAGGACCGGAAATCGATTATGGGACTCCAATTCAGTTCAAACATTAATTATACCCCAGCACGATTGAGCCAAAGTTCATTTTTTGCATGACCCAAAAACATGGCCTAAATGCGATTTCAAGATATGCCTCATTTTTCTTTCTTACATGCCAAGGAATGGGGTTCTAAGTGGTCGCGCTTCTTTTCTTCTATTACCGAGTTGGCATTCCATTCGGAAAAAGTCGCTCCAAACGTCTCAATTTCGAAAAAAAATTTTTTTTCATTTTTTATACCTCCGAAAGGCAATGTCCGTTTTGCCCCAAATTTTTTTTTTTTTCGAAATTCGAGAAACAACGACTGGAAATCAATTTTGGGACTCAAATATAGTTGAAAGACCATATGCTCATCGATTAAATTGGCTTAAATCGTTAACATGTCCGTTTTGCCCCATAGTCCCCTACATAATTTTTTTTTCCCTTATCATTTGCATCGCGCACGAAAATCTTATCGTAATTTGATGTGCGTGAATATTCATTCGCACAGCAGGTTGCTGGCTACTCTTGTACAAGTTATTAGGAAATACGAGCGTATTAAGATCAAAAGTCATGGTCTTGCGGCGCCGCGCGTGGTATCGAATCACAGCTAAAACTTAGGACGTATGAAAAATTTCCAGTAGCTTTATTTACCCTGTGGTGGTACGCCACGATTATTCGACCTTGGTTATATTTACGTATATATACGTGCTTGCGACGAGTAAAATATTTGATCGGTAAATGAAAATGATTATTCGTCAGGTCCACCGGATACAGCGATGTATTTTCGAAAGACAGGAGTGACGGTATTTAGTTGATCGAGTTTTAAATAATTCATCGCGGAGGAGCCATGCAACGAAATTGAACGAATATCGCGCGGTGCGGAGCGCTACTACTCGCCTGAAAATGTGAAGAAAGATGCGGCGTAAGAATCGAGTATTCGTGCGTAACTCTCGTGCAAATTGTACACTGAGAAAAATGAATTCGTAAATTCAACAAATTTTTTGTTGTTTCGACAAATTTTCTGTTGGTTCAACAAATTTTTTTGTTGCTTCAACGAATCGTGGCAAACAAAATAAAATTTGTAAACCCAAACGAAATTTGGTTAATCCAAGTACTTAATTTTTCACCACGACAAAAATATCGTTGAATCAACAAAAGTTTTGTTGAATCAACAAATTTAATTTGTTCGCCACAATTTCAAATTTTTTTTCTCAGTGTAAAAAAAAAAAAATAATAATAATAATAATAAAATCGATTAAAAAAAGTGTGATGAGCCAATCGAATAACGTATAAACCGAAAAGTGTGCGCGTGGTTCGCAAAGAGGAGGGAGGGGGCGGGATAAGGATAAAAGTGAAAGAACAAGATGTTCGGTGGTGCGACGATGGTAGACGGTGGACGTGAGAGGCTAGCCGCGGCTCCGAGCTCGCAGCAGCCGCGCTATCATCAAGTTATCAGAACGACTAGAGTACATCACAGCTCGAGAAGTCGTAGCGTCGTTACGGTGCAAGAAAAAGTCATAAGATCGAGATTACAGCTTGGATATTCGACGCCCACCTCCTTCATCAATCGGTACATTATATTTATAAAACGTGCTATTCGTTTCATCATTTTTTTTTCTTTCAATTGAATTGAATCAACGATCTTGACAAAAATGATCGTGAACGGAATTTTTGTAATGTCCGAAACAATTTTCCAATCATTACATCGTCGAGTCATTATGATATGAGACTAAACATTTTTTAGAAAAACATGTACATATGCGCGCGAGATTGAATCGATTAAACTCATATTGATTACTCTTGGATTAACGCGATTAACGTACGAGTAAAACGAGAGATGAAAGAAAGAAGTATATATGCGTTTAAATCTGGTCTAGGTTGAGAGAGAAGAGGACAGGAGAGAAGCATGGTAGGGGAAAAAGGTTGTCGGTGAGCTGAGTTCGAAGTACATTGAAACACGAGAAGTTGGTATACAACTTTCACCGGGTCTTTGGCTGGTTCTCCTCTCTCTCTCTCTTGGTACTCTCGTGGTTATCGTGTAATTTACAATCAACCGTATGATATGTCATACTTTATAAGCACTCCGCGGCACAGCGTATGTATATGTTAAAAAGAACACACATCAAAACCCGAGACTCCTAAACTAAAAAATCATCAAACATAAGAGGCCCTGAACTTTGTTTTACGGTGTAGAAAAAAAAGTGGACAGAGGAAGAGAGAGAGAGAGAGAGAGAGAGGCGCGCGTGCGTTCAAGGCGTGTTAATCAACATACTATTTGAGAAGTTGTAATGGCTCAACGACGAAATGCTGGTTAATGAAACAACGGAGCCTCCGCCGTTCCTTTATACGCATAAATATTTCTCACATACATAAATATAAAGGCAAACACAGATTGATGATCGAAATTAACGTAATCGCGTTTAATATTTGAAAAGAGACCTATTAGAACGTTTTAAGAATCGTCGACGCGCGGGAGAATCGGAGCCTAGCTACCGTGCGTTAATATATAGCAATCAACCGGTTGTTAATTACTAGTGACGCGGCGATAATTACCCGAGAATGAGGCCTCATACCGCATCGCCATGGGCCCAATGTTGTTCGCATATATATCGACGGGTATCAACACTGAGAAAAAAAAAAGTTATTGGAACAACGAAATCTCTCATTACGGGGAGTGCCAATGAAATATATGCATGATATCATCATAATGTCATAAACCATTGAAGGACCACATTAATTTTTGATCGTACCGCGCGTTCATCATCTCACAAAGAACCGCGCATTTCAATCGACAAAACTCTTTTCCAATAACATCCAATAATTTTTATTTCTCAGTGTATCGCCGCGCTACAGGGTGTTTCGAAATGATCCGTCTCTCTCGAGAAATTTGACGAGGCCATTCTTGAGACACGTTTTGCACATAGTACATCCGCTCAAGTGATAATATGTATTTGGCCTGCCGTATGGCAACACCTCTGGCGGCATCCACTTTTACCACTTTTACTCCATCCCCAGCCCTGGATGCCGGGCCACGCTTTAATGATTTCTCTAATGAATTCGCGTCCGCCTCGCCTAACCTCGCCTCCTCCTCCTCCTCCTCCTCTTGCGATCCGTTGCACACATATACGAGACTAATAAGATATGAGAGACCTGCTCTGCTCTGGTGTGCTTCAGGCTCAAATGTTTACGCCTGCGCTACACCGCGCTATCGCTGGTTACAATTATTACCATTACTCCCTGCTCCTACCTCTATTTACTTGAGCCCTGGGGCGACAGAAACCTCCGAGCGGATTTTACTTCCGGTTAGGTCACTAGAGAGAGAGAGAGAGAGAGAGAGAGAGGACTCTATGGAGACCCAAGACCGGACCTCTCGGAGTAAAACTCTCTAACCAAGTTACAGACCGACATTAGATGAATGCTCCGCTAAACGGAACAGTTGCACAGCTCGCAAAATCCCGCTACAAAAAGTTCTCTTTCCGTGCAAAGTTTCGGTCTAACGATTTACTATTTCTTCGAATGCGCAGCTCAAAAGCGTTCCTCGTAAAATTTCCGAAATCATTATTTCCTTGTTTTCGATTTGGCATTTTATTCAAAATTCTGATTGAAGTTTTTTGTTTAAACCGTAGCCATGGCGAAGCTGTGATGAAAAAAAAAGTCTTCAATGGTACAATTTAAACGTTACGCAATATGCATGATATACATTTTTCTCTCGTTAAC
Source organism: Campoplex nolae (assembly GCA_037893425.1). Classification (NCBI taxonomy): domain Eukaryota; kingdom Metazoa; phylum Arthropoda; class Insecta; order Hymenoptera; family Ichneumonidae; genus Campoplex; species Campoplex nolae. The sequence goes on from JBBLXU010000532.1 coordinate 128,002, forward strand.
AGATATGTGCACAAGTTATAAGTTATAACGCGTGTCGTAAAACGTGCATTGAGAGTTTTTTTTTTTTTTTTTTTAATATGCGAATTTCTAAATCCGTTTGAACGCCAAGGTGACGAGGGTTAAACTAAAAATATCATCAAAGAACGAAACGATTTTCGCTGCTGTCGGCGCGACCAGACGACTCACCGCCGGCTTTTTCTCGAGTATTTCCGGAATCGAAATTTGGAAATTCCCCCCGAATAAATTCAACTTTGTTTTTCGAGAGTCACGGTGGAGGCTCGACGCCAGCAAGTGTATTATAAAATAAAAGGCAGCTCAAGCTGTCGCCTACTCTTATTTCGCATTCAAATATTCTCAAATATGAAGCGATTTGCGGGCTTTTACGGGTTGAGAGTGCATGAAAATAAATCCGACTCCGGTAACGCATGTTCCGTGTACTGATTTTCTTTTTTACTTCGAGTCAAACATGAATTAGTAGCAGCCTTGTTATAAAAAGATACAAATAGCTTCGGTGAAGAGCCTCGATGAGTTGGTCAAAACAATGCAATTAAAAAACGAGTCAAACGTCGTTTTCCGCTGTTGAGCTGCAGTCGTCTCTCTGAATTAGAGAAAAAAGGGGGAAGGATAGGGGCATAAAAAAGGAATCTGACCCCTTCAATTGACCCACAGGATCTCGCGCGTCCGAAGAGAGATACTCCGGCAGATATGCGACCTCGTCGGTTCATGCATGTATGCTTTGCTCTCATTTCTCATTACTCTTTTCTGTCTATTTTTTACTCGCCGCTGCTGGTTCGTTGCAAGTTTCGCCAACTGCGGAATCCCATTAATTAGCCAATTTTTGCCAACGCTCGGCCTCTGAGCCAATTAAACGGCGTTCGGTCATTAGCCCCGTTTTTTTGCTCATTTTTTGCCGGAATTGAAAAAAAAAAAAAAAAAAACACGAAAAACAAACAAACACAGTTCGTCGTTGTTCTTCGTGCTTTCGTTGAACGAGGAGAAAAAGTAGTTTTGTGTTATTTTTGTTATGATACAATTATTTATAATGATTAATAAATTTTTTCATGTCCGTCGAACCACAAGGTGCAACGATCCGTGCATGCGCAAATAATAACGGTAAATTGATAGCGATATACATACCTATACGTAGAAACGTACGTAAATGAATAGAGAATATTGCGTGGCGTTGAGTGTATGTCGTAAGCAACTGGACTGTGGCCATTCGAGGAAACTGGAGCATACTCGATTGCATACGAAATTTATATTCGCCGCACGGACTGCCCAACAATATATTCAACGGATTCTTGTAAAATTTTATATTTATTTCTCTATTTCTCATTCCCGCCGCACGCTTATGCGCGCGTACATTCGTACAGGTGAGGGGAAAAAATATGTGTTATTCGGCACAAAATAATCGTGTACCACAAACTGGAAACGAGGCTCGCAAAAATCGAGATAATCGTTCAATGTTGGCCGCAATCATTTGATCCGTCAAGAAACTCGAGACGCTCCCGTGTGTTTTCTGGAAGTTTTTCCATTCGCTTGTCGTTTGAGAGACGCTCGAGCGTAATTTTGTTGTTGTTGTTTTTTTTTTTTTTTTTTTTTTTTTTTTTCCCTCGACGATTAAACCGAGTGGAGATTTCGCACGATACAAATTTCAGACCTCACAATCTGCGATCTTCGTGGTAGCGAGATAGAAAAAATAGTGACGACGAGTAGAATTCTTTGGCGACCCCGGAAGTTGAGTTATAGCGCGAGAATATGATAGTTTCATATATACTTCCAATTTTCCCACGCGATACACTTCGATCTACCACTTTCCACTTTCTTCCCGCCTGTCGCGAAATCTGCTGTCTTTCAAAAGATTCGTCGAGTGAACTTTTTTTATATCTTTTTACCACTTTTTTCCATGCTATTTCATTCGCTAGAAAGTTGGCGGCCATTTTGCTATTTTTCATTTCGTCTTTCGCTTCTTTCACAAGCTCTCTCGACGATTATCTCTTTCTTTGTGACCGAGTGCCCGCGACGTAACGGAGAACCGGCGATAAGTGGAATATAAGAGGAGGTATAAGGAACGGAAAGAAAGCAGAGAGAGAGAGAGAGAGAGAGAGAGAGAGAGAGAGCGCGAGAAAGGGAAGAACGAAAAGGAAATGGAGCTAGGGAGCTAGGGAGATGAAGGGGTTGACTCGGAGACAGACAACCGGGCTTCGCGGTGTAGCAGTTGACGAAAGACAGTAAGAAGGAGGGGGAGAGAGAGAGAGAGAGAGAGAGGAAAAGAGTAGCCCAGAATGGCGCGTGTCCAAGTGGCAAGTGATGCTCTCCGTCGAAAGAAGCCACATTGTCTGAGGGTAGTCTCGAGATACCTCGTCTGTCCCTCGTAGTAGTATACACCATGCATAAGCACGAGCAGAGAACACCGAGAAATGTACGACGAACTCGACTTTTTTTCAACCCTTTGTGCAGGAAAAAAAAATGAAAACAAAGTCTCATCGCGTACACAGCGAGGTCACTTGATACCCAACAGCGATATTCTCCTTCGGCCATATTGCGCCATGTTCCGATATCCTCCTCTCGCTGCTCCAAGTTTTAGTCTTCGAACTTTTTAATTGGGAAAAAGTGCCAGAAATATATATTTTCCCCGAAGGACTATCGCGAATAACGATTGAATGCGAGTTTTGTGCTATTGATTATTAATTTGAATTTTTCCAATCAATCAATTATATTTTGTTTTTCTTATAACGTTCCTTTTCTTATCGTTCGGTGATTTATTTATTTTCTCACTATTTTCTTGAAGCTTGAACGCGTGCGGTAAAATTTCTCGCGTATCGTATCGCGAAGACAGGTGGGGGACCCATTGTTTGGTGAGCCTGAGCGCGTGTCCTTTCAAAGTAAAAAGTGCTTCATTAAATGAAGTACAGCTTGATTTTGCCCTCGGTTGGAGAACTACTATCGAGGAATGAAATCTTGCACTTGATTCATCTTTACGAAGAAGGATACGCCGCACGAAAAACGCCAAAACCTTCCTATACTGTTTTCATTTCTTTCTAATTCCGAACGAATCCGAAAAACTACTCTTCAACGATTGATAAATCGTGCAGGCTCGTCGAGGCTCATGCAACGCAAACGTAACACCCCGACTAGCAGATGTTTCTTTAAGAACATTCGAGTCTTTCAGTCTCCATTTCTTTCCCCTATGTACTTTTTTTTTTTTTTCTTTCTTTACACCGCTATGCGTTCTCATCTGCTCTCTCCTCCCTCCTCGCTCCTCGGTGAAGATCAAGAAAGGTAGAAAGAAGCCTTTGATTTTCAAAGTTCTCGAGACGCGAGCCACGATCGAGTGCAGGTGGCTTCATAAAATACTCGTTTTATTTCAATTTTTGTATATACTTTTGTTTATTTTATCACGCGTTATAGCAGAGAAAAAACTCGATTACCAATTTCAACAATTTACATAAACATCATTCGCAAATAGTTTACTCATTTATTAAATTACTTCGGTTGCTGATTTATTTAAAAAAAATTAAATTATCGAAGCATCATTGGTAACCGTTTACTCTTCACCGACGATGCGCAGACATTTTTTTCTGCTTATCGAGAAAATCTAGGTTTAAAAGAAAAGAATTGATGAGCCCAAATTAGATTTAAAATGAAAAAAAAACGTGGCCTGCCGAGACGATGGCGTGTGGCACGCGTTTACCTGCTGACATAAGAGCATGTGCTCGTGATGCTCGTGAATAAAAAAAAAAAAAAAACGAGGCCCCATAAAGTTGTATACACATTTTGAAGGGCTTGGAACATCTCGCAGCGCTCAAAGGAATGAGCGAAAGAGAGAGAGGTGGAGAAAAAAATGTACAGCCTGCGAGGATCCTCTTTCGAGGAGCAGCAGCAGCAGCAGCTGTTGCTTATTCCTCGATGTTCCTTTTCTCTGCACCTACCTCTTCTTCTTTTGGGGCCCCCTTGAAAAATTTAGTCAAACATTCGCCTCCGAGCCGTGAGGACGTCGCGACGAATATATATTCTCAACTCGATTTCACCTCTGATTTCATATTGACCGATAAATCAACTATTTCGACGTTAAATTCATACATCTCGAATTATATTATTCCCGGAAGTATGAAAAGATACGAATAATTGATGATTCATTCGCGCATTCGCGTACGCGATCGAATACCACTGGATAATATGGGCGATCGGCGAACGTTATAACTAGACACAACAATCCCCTTCAATACTTAGGGCTGGTTTCACGCACGCACGTATACCACATAGATGCATTGTAACGTGGATCGATCGAACGGTCAGCTAAATTTACCAGCACCGATCGATAGAATCTCTCTGCAAGTATCTACAAGTATGCGTGTATATGTGTGACTCTTTCGCGAAAAGTGTCGCGTCGTCATCGCCGACGCCACAAATTCTCTCGTCGATCGTGACCTTTGTGGTAGATGCGACTCGACGTCATTCGAATTACGGCGCTTCTGACGACGGGGTTAAATTGAAAACCAAATCACGATGATAATCTGCGTCTCTGGATTTCTCGTGGGGTATGTAGCGTGTAGTTTTTCTTTTTTCTTTTTATTCCATAATTCGTACATTGTACGCGAGTGACTCAGAGAGTTTGTTTTTATTCGTAGTACAGATATATAGATATAGACTAGAATGATTCACAATATGGTAAAGGAAGAAGGTGGTGGTGGTGGTGGTGGTGGTGGTGCGCGCGCGCGTTTCAGCACACACCTGGCATCTGGCTATCATGATAATCATAATAGTAATGGTTATTTAAAAAAAGAGCAGAAAAATAAATGGCCGGCCTTCGTGGATCGCTGACCACCGGTTAAATTTCTATCCCTCCGCGCGCGCGCGCGACGCTTCTCGCGGCGTCCACCCGCCAAACTCTTCGCGGTTATTCGATACTACCGCCGTTTCATTTCTTTTTTTTCAACGCTCACAACTCCGTATATACCATTGCGCAGATGTATCGATGACAACGCTGGATTATTCATTGATCGCAATGAAATTTCATCGAAAAAAAATACTTGACAAAATCTCGAGCTAATTGCATGCAAACATGCGAGTGTATAATATTATTATTAAATATTGGAGCAGAGTCGAACTCTACTAGAACACCAAGTCTATTGAATTGGTATACCTGCGAGCTTCGATGCTTGTGGGCAACTTGGAAACAACCCGTTTGGGTTGTTTCCAAGTTGTTTCCAAGTTGTTTCATGAATACACAGCTCCGCGGTGTATTTTGTGCATTGTGTTGTTCATGTTAATAACTTTATTATACATTCTGCCTCTGTATATTATCAGGTTTTGTATTTTACCCGCATCCCCACCGTCGTCTTAAATTATCTATGACACCAAATTTTCAAGACCCCCATGCCTCACAATTTGTCCTCACAAGTTTCCATTCCCCATTTCTCAAAGATTTTAATTATACGCAAAATACCAAACGTCAGTCGCACCGCGTCCACGCGATTTAAAGTCCTCTTCGCGGTAACTACGCTCCAGCTCCAGCTCCAGTGCGCAGCCACTCCTCTATATCATTCCTCGATCGCATGCAGAATATACTACGGCCACTTGCCAGACCGTTCAACACCCACAAAACCCTAGCCTCTCGCAACCTCCGGAAATTAGGTTTGGTAATCACTCAGCAGCGGATATTGAACGCTGCCCAAACATTAGCACGGTCGATGAACTCTTGACTCGTATATATCCTCGAACGATATTATAAATAAAATTAAAAAAAAAACAACAACAACAATTTCAACGACATTGAAACGTACTTTGTATCGAGAGACGCGGTGGCGACTCGATGCCAAGTATTAAAAGAAAAAGTCAGCGCGAGCCCTACCGCGCTTTTATATACGCCCAGAGAAAAGTCAACGAAAAAGAGCGAAATATGTATATCGATGCGTGATGAATAACAACGAGACACACCGCGTATTTATTTGAATAAATATGAATTATTGAAAGAGCCAAAAAGCATAAAAGTATAGCAGGTGTACCGTAACGAATAGGAAATGTTTTTTTTTTTTTTTTTTTTTTTTTCCTCTCATTGAATATGATCGTCGTCTCTATTGCAGTTTCCCACAAAAAATGGAGAGGCAAACGCACAACAGTTCGAGCCTTGGTCAAAATCACGGTGGCAGTTCGCACGGGGTTTACTCCTCGGGCAGTCAAACCTCACTGTCGACTTCCTACATCACCGGACAATCTTACATGCAGGGACAAAATTATGCTCACGGGCCTTACCCGAGCGCGAACGTTCAAGTTTATCAGTACAGCGGCGCTTACAATCAGCCCCAAAGCTATGGCGGCATGGTCCAAGGATACGGTGGACAAGCGCAGTCGGCTTATCAGCAATCGCATCACAAAAAAGGCACCATCAGAAATGGCGATGTTCTCAAACGTTGCAGACTTCAAGCCGCGTAAGTGAATCTCAATGGGGGAATCCCCCCGTTTGATCTCTTTTGAGAAATATAACAACACATTATGAGTATGCGTCGAGAAATGATATTTAAAGGGGTTTTTACGTTATTTTGCGCGTTAAAGCAGGTACGAGTTGTCGCAAGATCTTCTGGACAAGCAGATTGAGATGCTGGAGCGAAAATACGGCGGTGTAAAAGCGAGAAATGCCGCATTGACGATACAGCGAGCATTTCGACGATACACGTTATTGAAGAAATTTGCGGCGATAACGGCAATGGCGAAAGCAGAAAAGAGGCTAAGTCGAAATGTTCAAGAGATCGGGGGTGAACGTTCTGGTGTCAATACGTCGGAACACGATAGGATTATTTATCACAACCACATATACATACAGCAGCAGCAGCAACAGCAGCAGCAGCAGCAACAGCAGCAGCAACAGCAACAGCAAACGGCCCAATCGGTCAATAATCGGCCAATGCCGATAAGAAGTATGTCGCTGAGAGAACGAAGACACGGTGAAAATTCACAATCACCGATGCCGAGAAGCCAAAGCGGTAGATGCGAAATTCAAATGATGGGTGGTGCTTATCAAGTCAATCAAATGGTTCATCAACATCCGGCATATAATTTACATCAGACAGGAAGACACACGCCATCGATGACACCGAGTCCATGCGGACGACATCAGCCACCGGCGAGTCCGTGCTGGGACTCGAGCTCACAAGAAAGCGGTGGCTCCAGTATTCATTATTACAATCCTCAGGTAAAAAGAAATACTCTATTTTTACTCTAAAATAATTGGAATTTATTAAAACTCGATGCGTTAATTATGGCAAATGCGATTATTATAGGAGACTCTGTGCGGTCTGAGACAAGAAACAACACCGCCGCGCGATCTACATCGAACTCCGTGTACGTCACCCTCAACACCGCACAATTTGCAAACACCGTTGGCACACACGTGGGCGCATACGTCCACCCAGTTGAGCGGTTCATCATCCGCGGGTAGATCTCGTAGTTCAGGCAAAAAAGTACCGCCCGAAGTCCCAAAGAGAACCTCATCGATAACATCAAGATCGATGGAACAAAGGCACAACGGGTTGAGCAAAAGCGTCGAAAACGGAAGTCTCAGTTCGGTACAGAGTTCCGGTAGCGATTCGACCAATTGCGAGAGTTCCGAAGGCGATCCACAGAGAGGATCACCAATATGGAAACACAAAGGAATTGTGAGTCGTCGATCGGTAGATTTTTCAAAAAATCATTTCAAGAGTAAGATTTTGAAAAATGTTGTTCCTTGGTTAATTACAGTCGAGCTCTCCGGAGCATCAGGATTGTGTTCACGTCGCTGACAACAATAGCCTTATAAGTGGCGGCAAAGAGCTCGGGCATTCGCACGCTAGTTCGGGCTATCAACTCCCCATGATGGATCACACCGAAGTATTGCCCCAGGCGAGCTACAAAGTATCGGAAACGGTTAGAAAACGACAGTACCGAGTCGGCTTGAATTTATTCAACAAAAAGCCGGAAAGGGGTATTACTTATCTCATACGTCGTGGCTTCCTCGAGAACAGTCCCCAGGGCGTTGCCCGTTTCTTGATCAGCAGAAAAGGACTTTCCAAGCAAATGATCGGGGAGTACCTTGGCAATTTGCAAAATTCTTTCAACATGGCTGTACTGGAGTAAGCGACCATTTTTTTTTTTTTTATTCTCTTTCGTTTGTTCGTCAACGTCGACTAACAACATTTCTTATTTCTTTTTTCTTTTTCACGTTCGATTCGCAGATGCTTTTCTCAAGAGCTCGATCTAGCGGGTATGCAAGTGGACGTTGCACTGCGAAAATTTCAAGCGTACTTCCGGATGCCGGGTGAGGCGCAAAAAATTGAGAGACTAATGGAAATATTTAGTCAACGTTATTGCAACTGTAATCACGACGTTGTATCGAGGCTACGATCGCCGGATACCGTCTTCGTACTTGCATTCGCAATAATAATGTTAAACACGGATCTTCACACGCCGAATTTGAAGCCCGAGAGGCGCATGAGACTGGACGATTTTGTTAAAAATTTGCGCGGTATCGATGACTGCGGCGATATAGATCGTGATATATTGATCGGTATATATGAGAGAGTTAAAGCGAACGAATTCAAACCGGGCTCCGATCACGTCACCCAAGTGATGAAAGTTCAAGCAACGATCGTCGGCAAGAAACCAAACATGGCTTTGCCCCACAGACGTTTGGTTTGTTACTGCAGGCTCTACGAGATTCCTGATATCCACAAAAAAGAAAGACCGGGTGTACACCAGCGCGAAGTATTTCTCTTCAATGATCTTCTCGTCGTTACCAAGATCTTGAGCAAGAAGAAGAGCAGCGTCACTTATACCTTCCGACAGAGTTTTCCACTCTGCGGTATGGTCGTAACGCTTTTCGAAGTTCCCCGTTAGTATATCTCTCGTTATTCCCTGATGAAACTTTTTTTTTTTTTTTCTTCAATATTTAATATCATCGTTCATTTTCGCTCGTTACTCTCTCTCTCTCTCTCTCTCTCTCTCGCAGATTATCCTTATGGAATAAGGCTATCGCAGCGCGTTGACGGAAAAGTACTGGTCACGTTCAACGCCCGAAACGAGCACGATCGTTGCAAATTTGCCGAAGATCTTCGAGAGTCGATAAGCGAAATGGATGAAATGGAAACCTTGAGAATCGAGACCGAGCTCGAACGACAAAAGAGCAGTCGCGGAGCTCGTGGAAGCGCAGAAAATCGTGACTCCGGAGTCGCCGATGTCGAGGTTTGCCCCTGTCCAGGTCCTTGCTCCGCCGATCGTTCCGAAGTCGCTGATCTCGACACCCAACTCAAACGATCGGCGCTCAGCAATTCTCTTCTTGATATTCACGAGCAGTGTGAGCTTCCATTATTTTTATTATTTTATTCATTAGTCCAGACTTGAGAATAAATGAAGAAATTCCTTCGGCAACAACAAGAAAACATGATTTTTTTTTCTTCTTCCATATTCACAGTCGCCGGAGAGAAGCCACAACGACGTGGCAGCGTTGGCTCACTGGATAGTGGTATGTCAATTTCATTTCAATCTACTTCCGCCAGCTCGATGAGCCAAGGCGTTAAGCATCTTGGACAAGTTCATCCGGTTCATCCAGGTGCAACAATTCCTGGTGGAAGTAAAGGCCTGGCTCAGCAGCCGTCTTTTTTAGGGAATCTGTTCGCGAAGCGCGAACGTAAGCTGTCACAGACGGAGGATACGGGCCCGTATAGCCGCACCACCGAAGTCTAACTTGGCTGCGATTATATCCCAACGCACAGCCTTCGATGTCAAATAATTGACACATCTTTCACAGTTTGAATGAACCTCATGGCCGGGCGCGCTCTCTTTCTCTCTCTCTCTCTATCAGTATTTCTCTATGAGAAAATTCAAGGAGGTGTTGTGAATGTGGAGATGTAAGTTATTTCTCTATAGTATATTATTATTATTATGATTAAATGGAGGGGAAAAAACAAAACATCATGGAAAAAAAGTCACTTTTATCACTGAGGGAGAGAGAGAGAGAGAGAGAGAGAGAGAGAGTATACTTACGCTCACACGCGAAAAAGTCATCGCGGCACGATAAAAACGGGCTCGTACATGCTCTGAAATAATAACGAAAAAAAAAGAATTATTGATACGAATATTGAAAAAAAGGAAGAAGGAAAGAATATAACGTGTAATTATGGTTCGATTGGGCAGGATCCGATCGAACGAGCTCCCCAAATTGACCGATTTGATTTATTCATGAAAAAAATATATTTCGCATCGCGTGTGTATAGCATTTCTTGGCCTAACCTTGTGGTCCGTTACTCTTTTTAATCCTTTTCTTCTTTCTTTCGCGTGTACATCTAATTTATTACATATATATATATATATATATATATATATATATATATATATATATATACCAAGAGAAAAAATTGGGGCAGCACCGAGCGCAAAATCGTGAGATAATTTGATAAACAAGAGAAATATAAATGCGGCATAATACAACTATTCTCAATGTTCATTTACGTAATGAAGAATAGGGACCGAGTTCTATACTGTAAATAACGATAATATACGTAACGAGGTAAAAATAATAATAATAATATTTAAAAATAAAAAAAAATAAAAACACAGAAACAATAACGACAAAAATGAAGTAATAATGAAAAAATTCCTGCGTGAATAAGACTCTTTGTAATATATAATATAAGTAAAAAGTTAAACAATCCCAATTGTCAATGTTAGTTGCATGTCGATGTTGATAAATTAAACAGTCGTTTCCTTTTTTTTTCTTCGTTCAAGAATTCAACGAACGATCGATTTTTAATCTATCGTCGCTCCATACAGCGGATGTGCACTATAATTAATATTGACGCACTAAACGACAAAGAAAGGAAAAAAAAACAATAAGCAAAATTACGGCCTAGTGTGGAAAATTAGGGGAAATTTGAAATTATCTTCCTGCGATATGAAATTAAGAATCTTCGAATGAGAAATGAGTGCATGTATGAATCCGTACAATAGCAACGAAGATGTATTACGTTGAATTTCTCCCCATCCTCCTACCCTTCGTTCCACCCCCTCTATGGAATTGTAACAATAATTGACTAATCATGTAAATAATTAAGAATATTTGTAATACGAGAAACATTGGTCGAGCGAGGTATACTGAAGTGCGAACGATAAATGCAATTCATTAAATGATACCCAAACGTTAATCAAGTGAAGTAAAAAGCATGGAAAGCCCGAAAACCGTCATATTCGCGTATATAAGAGTGCGGTAAGGCCCGTACTGGCTTTTTTTCAATACTTGGCGTCCCTACCGCGACTCTTGATAAAGACAAAAAACGTAGCACGTATCGAGTGAAAAAAAAAGAAAAAAAGAAAATACGACTGAGATTTACCGAACGATCGATCGAATCACACAGTCGTATGTTCGCTGATATATTATCATTTTTTTCTACTAAATCCGAATCGTTATACCCTGTAAACTCTAGTCTGTCTTGTCAATACAGTCTCTTTTTGTAGGTAACGTTCAACAAATAAACATTTGTGAAATGAATTTCATGTGTCTCCTTGCCTCCCGCTCTCTCTCTCTCTCTCTCTCTTTTACTTTAATTTAGTAAGTAAACTCTCTGTTAATGTGTACCACGTGGTTCAAGAGGGATTTGCAATTACTATTGTGTTACTTTGTATTTTTCCATTTTTGCCTTAATGCACTACTAAGGCAATAAAAAAGTATATCAATCAATCTCTCTCTCTCTCTCTCTCTCTCTCTCTATTCCATATTCTATTCTTTCTCTTACTTTCTCAATTATGTCGTTTTTAACAGGAATTATGACAAACTAATAAATCCTTGCAAAACATTAAATATGACAAAGAATACAATCGAGACTTCTCTATAAGCCTGTTCGCTATAAGCCTCTTCCCCGCTTGCAGCGGGATAGCTACCCCCACCCTGAAGCGTCTTCGAGATTGACGATTTCCTACTTCCTATAAGCCTTGAACAAATATCGCACTTAACCCTCCGTTACACGTGCCATGATCAAAATAAAGATTCTTTGCTTTGTTTTTTTTTTCACGAATAGCCACAATAAAAAATTGTTTATAAAATTTACAATTTTTTGCGTAAACAAACGAATCAACATTGAGCTTATATGCTGTAGTAGATTAGAGACGCTAAAAACACAACAATTGCTTCAGGCTTATAGCGAGTAGTCCGGCCAAGAATTCGATGGCGCTATAGTGGGGGAACCGGAATAACCGAAAAAATTTCCGCTGTGGCTATTCGCACCCCTTTTTCGTACGTTTAAGCGTGCGTCGTACGTTTAAGAGTGTGTAGTACCTTTAAGCGTGCGTCGTTTTCTGTATTATCGACCAACTGCAAATTTTCCGTGACATCTCCCTTCCTCTTACAGACGACAAATATTTTTTTTTTGAAACCATGGTTATACACCATTGTTTGTCTATCGCATAAGGTACATATAAAATTACGAAGTCTTGTTACCGACGCTTGTCTATATTGCCCCATCCACCCCTTCATGAATGTGTATAGTCCGCGCACACCCATGAAGGTATTATTTCTCCAATAAACAGATGAAAAAAATTCCAGAATAAAGTTACATTATAAGGATAAGGTAAGTTAATAATATTTCTCTTTCGGTATTCATATTTCTAAAATGAGTCTCATATTACCTTGCCCACGGAAAAAAATGCATCGTAAACTCTCTTCAACAATTTATATACCGCTTAAATGATCTATAATTTTAGTCAATGGATGGTCCAGTTGTATATGCGATTACTTTTTGTGTACATAGGGTCTCGTGTTCGAGGCCCCTTGAGTGTGAATTTTTTTTTTCACATTTTGCTATAATATTCAGCGAAATTGAATGACAATACGCTGCAATAATTGATTTTTTAATTATAATTATTAATTTTTATGGAAATAGTGGAGCATGGAAAGGAAAATTGGGAATGTGTTCAGCGATATCGAATGTTTGTTTAATTAAATTCGATATCGCTGAACACATTCCCAATTTTCCTTTCCATGCTCCACTATTTTCATAAAAATTAATAATTATAATTAAAAAATCAATTATTGCAGCGAATTGTCATTCAATTGCGCTGAATATTATAGCAAAATGTGAAAAAAAAAAATTCACACTCAAGGGGCCTCGAACACGAGACCCTATGTACACAAAAAGTAATCGCATACAACTGGACCATCCATTGACTAAAACCATAGATTATTTAAGCGGTATATAAATTGTTGAAGAGAGTTTACGATGCATTTTTTTCCGTGGGCAAGGTAATATGAGACTCATTTTAGAAATATGAATACCGAAAGAGAAATATTATTAACTTACCTTATCCTTATAATGTAACTTTATTCTGGAATTTTTTTCATCTGTTTATTGGAGAAATAATACCTTCATGGGTGTGCGCGGACTATAAACATTCATGAAGGGGTGGATGGGGCAATATAGACAAGCGTCGGTAACAAGACTTCGTAATTTTATATGTACCTTATGCGATAGACAAACAATGGTGTATAACCATGGTTTCAAAAAAAAAATATTTGTCGTCTGTAAGAGGGAGGGAGATGTCACGGAAAATTTGCAGTTGGTCGATAATACAGAAAACGACGCACGCTTATAGGTACTACACACTCTTAAACGTACGACGCACGCTTAAACGTACGACGTACGCTTAAACGTACGACACACTCTTAAACGTACGTTGCACGCTTAAACGTACGGCTTAAACGTACGACGTACGACGCACGCTTAAACGTACGAAAAAGGGGTGCGAATAGCTACAGCGAAAAATTTCCCCTACAGCCCCGAGACAGGCTTATAGAGAAATGTCGACTGTAAATACCAAACTTGTACACTCATCTCCGCTTATGGTCATCATCAACACTTTCAGAGTGTTTGATGATGACCATAAATTAAAGGAAAAAAAAAAGACGTCAGCAGAGGGAGCAATTTATACCCCATTGTCGCATTCACTTACCACCGCGTATATCATCATTTTATAATCAAAGTATAAATAACAGAGTCGAGCTCTTGATACATGCGAAAGGAAAAAATCTGAGACAGTAATCTGGTGGAAATATACATATTATAATATAAATTCATCAAGGAATCGAATCCTCATCGCGAAAAGAATGTTAATAATATATGAAATCTGAAATTAATAATCATGGTTGTCATATCGCTCGCTTTTGTATCGATCGTGTAACTTTTCCATACGCGGCCATGTAGCAGGCTACTCCGTTGCTACCCCGTTCAGCTTGCATTTATTATTATTATTTTTACGAATCAAAGTATCAACAGTAGGTAACCAACATGATCGAAAAACGCAACGGCGGCGGCGATCACCAGAGGAGAACGCGAGGGGGTGCACTGCCTCGTGCCTCCTCTTGCGGCCAAATCAATTAACTGAAAAAATATACACGTGAGCACGTGTGCATATGTTCCTCGGCTGAATCATAACTCATAACCTCAGCGAGTGGTGAATTTTGACGATCAATTTGTAATAAATACTTGGATTGTAATCAGAATGAAAGTCAAAACATTGCGCAAGAATCCTTTCAATCGTTCGAAACCGGTAGAAAACGAGGTTGAAGTGAAAGATGAAGAAGAAAACGGAAAAGGCGAAGTGGTTGAGGATTCCGAGGAAAGAAAAAAAACAAAAAAAGTACGTTTCCCATCGGACACAAATTTCAATCATATAAAATGTAAAGCCGTAAGGCATTTGAAAGCTCAAAAGTTGAAGAAAGAAAAAAATAAAGCGAAGAAAGAAGCTCGAAAAGATAGAATCAAAGAAGGGGTACCGAAACAAGTACCCCACACTATCGAGAGCCTACGAGAAAAGGACGAAACAACGATCCAAGGCGATTTGGACGCTGAGGAAAACGCAGAAGTTAAACTCGAACTCACCAACGACGAGTTCGCTTCTTATTACAGACACGATTACGAGCCCAAAGTTCTTATTACATACTCGGACAATCCTGTGAAAAAAACGAGAATATTCGGCCGAGAACTCACAAGGATCATTCCGAATTCTATATCGCTCTATCGTAATCGATCCGGTGTGAAGAAAATGGTTAAATCCGCGATAGCCAGAGGATTTACCGATTTGGTAATCGTCAATGAAAATCAATCGCAGCCCAGTATCCTTTGATTCTTTTACTTTTTTTTCTTTTTTTTTTTTTTTTTTTTTTTTGGGAAAAAAACCATAATTCCTAAAAATTCAGAAACCTCGGCGCTGTCCATATTTTGGTCCCCAAAAACAGGCGCTGTCACTTTTTTTTAATTCTTCAATCGCAGCAAAGTTACTTCCTTAACGAAGAATAACAGATGGTTTGCTCGTAGTCCATTTGCCCGACGGTCCCACTGCTCAATTCAAGCTGAGTAACGTAAAAATAACTCCGGAACTTAGAAGAAGCCACAAAGAGATAACGGAGCATCGTCCTGAAGTGATCCTCAACAATTTTACAACTCGGCTCGGCCACTCGGTTGGCAGAATGTTGGGAGCTTTGTTTCACTATGAGCCAGAATTCAAAGGAAGAAGAGCCGTTACCTTTCACAATCAGCGTGATTATATTTTTTTCAGACATCACAGGTAAAAATTGTACATTGAAAATATACAAACGAGGGACGTTAGGTTTACAATGATGATGAAACATCGCTTCCGTTCTTAGATACGAATTTAATATGAAAACCGGCAAGCCAAGGCTTCGAGAACTAGGACCACGATTCACCCTGAAATTGCGGTCATTGCAACACGGCACTTTTGACAGTAAACACGGAGAATACGAGTGGATTATTCAAGGACGTCGTCACACGATGGAGACTAGCAGAAGAAAATTTTTCCTCTAAATTATCTTGTAAATTTGGTGAAGGCGAAGCGATTCCTCGAAAATACAATGACTTTTAATACGAATTTAGGTAAAGAAATTCTTAATTCTTAAAAGTACATTTTATTTCGATATGAGATTTTTTCAGTCTTCCAAAACGCTCTTCGGCTCTGTGGTGTTTGCAATAATAAGAGATTTAACCGGTTTTCCCGTTGAAAATTGTTCATATGTTAGATTCGTACGTTTGAGAACATAAACCGCAGCGTTTAGTCCTCCCATATTTACTCCCAACATCTTCGTCACGCGGAACAAGTCCCTCGATGCTTGCAGAGCCTGAAAAAAAATCATTTCTCTTATCATCATATCAAACTATGACTTTTGGTCCAACGATTTTACTCACTACACTTATACTTCGCCGATCATAAGTAAGTAACACTAATCGTCCGTATTTGAGCCGCACTACGCGCCCCAATTCCATTAAATACTTCTTGTAAAGAACTCGATTGTCCGACATTGTTCCGCTTCTTTTGCCGAACGGCTATATCGATAAATCAATGACAAGTATTATTTATTTTCTTAAATTTAGAAAAAAAAAACAACAACAACACGCACCATATCCGTGACGAAGACATCGATGTATGAATCTTTAAATGGCAATTTTGCGATGCTCCATTTCAACAGATCGATTCTGTGTCTCTTGGGCAATGCCGCGATATTCATACGCGTTCTCTCAACAGCTTTGTCATGATTGTCTCCGCACATGACGTATGTTTCAGGAAAAGCCAAAGCTGCCTGCTCAAATTCGATCATGAATTGGCGGTAAAAAAAAAAGCAGCTCATGCATCGTTTAAACTCGGAAAAGGTACAGTGGGAATTAACCTCAATAGGAATCGAGCCACCGCCGCACATTGGATCGATTATAATTTCTCCAGATTTTGGTTGAGCAAGTTTTAGAAGGTTGTAACAAACCGTGGCCCTGAGAGTTGTTGGTCCAAAATGTGTGATATTTCGACGATGCTTGGATTCGTGAGTTACTCGTAAATTAAGCACCATCTCCTCTGCGAATGTAAGAAAATTCAATATCGATTACACTTGCGGCGGCGGCGGCGGCGGTGCACATTGGCATTCAAGATCATATTGTGTATCGCAATAATTTTTCAAGATAATATCATGAACTTGTAAAAGAGCATGCGAGAAAATTTTCAATTATTCTACATGCCGTAAATTGGAGTTATTTTCGTCATAGACATTGTTCAAAGTTCGAAAATAATTCGTCATGAAAGTTGATAAATATTGAAATATCATCAAATTTTTACGCTATATTTCAGGATTCAAATAGAAGAATAGAGAATATAAAACAAGATTTGTGCGGTACAAACAAACCTTGCGTAACTTTGCAAACAATTTCCAAATAAAACATGGTTAGATCGACGATCCAGTGATATTTGTCTTGAAGCTCGCCTCCCACCACGTTTGCTACTTGGTTGGATTCAAAAGCATGTGCGCCGCTTCTTTCGCACGTGACCCTGAAAGAGAGAACACTTTGATCCTTAGCTAGCGACGGATCGCAGCCTCTTCTGCGGCCCTTACTAGAAACCAAATCTTGCTCCGGTATCTCCTTTGCTACTTGATAGCTATCCACCGCCGATTTCCATTCCTCCATGGTGGGATAGATTTTACCGGCGAACCGAGATGCTTCTTTCCAAGCGTCCAAATATTTATTCAAACGCATGTCATTTGAAACTGTAGATTTTATGATAGCAAGGTCAGCTTCTTTGTCATTTTTGGTAAATATGAATTTACGTACGTCAGCAACGATAAAAATATTATCGATCGATCGCATTTCTTGAACCTGCGAATATAAAACAAATTCATGTACCAAAATGATACTTAATAATCCCATTTGTTTATATTCAATAAAATTGTTTATTACTCTGTAAAATTCATCAATCATCACATTGAAATAAATTTTGCCGCGTTCCTTGACAACACGAATTCCGGTATGAAACTTTTCTCTACACTCATCGACAGCCTGCCATTCCAATCCTATGAAGGGTACACGTGGGAGAAAAATTTAAGATTTGATGGAGCAGGCGAATGAGGTTATGTTTCGCAAGCAAAAATATGCAATCAGGATTCAGATTGTTTATTACCGGTGTCAATAGTCGTTCCAATAGTGATAACGTTGTTGTCATCTCTCGTCGAATCGAAGAGCTTTCGAAGTTCGGATCGTTGATCCTGAGTCATTTTTATTGTAATATCAAATTTCTCTATCGAACTATGGTTATGAAAAAAAAAAAAAAAAAACAACAATGTTTTTGATCAGCTGATCGACGCTTAAGCTCGCTTCACACGACGCTTCTTTTCGTGCTGGATTTCTTGCGTGATGTACTTTTGTATATCTATATACACATGTATACAGATATATACAAATATATATATATATATATGTATATACAAAATCATATCACGCACGAAATCCAGCACAAAAACAAGCGTCGTGTGCAGGTCCCTTTACTGGTCGTATATGCGTGGACCAGTAACGAAACGTCACGAATCTACTTTTCGAGTGCCACGTTTGCACTCTTAGAGGTACTAAGAAAAAAATTGACAACATTTTTTTTTTCACAAGTAAAAATAATTTATATATACATAAACATCGTTTTTCCTGCAATACCCCTCATAAAATGATAATTATGGTGTACTTATTATTACGATTTATTTGAATTTAATAATAATCCATATAACAAAAAAAACACCTATGGAGAATAAAAAGAGGTAAAGAATGTAACAATTGTGACCAGCTTTAGCCATTCGAAGAACTCTTGCAACGGATGACGAAAGGGATCCGCTTGTTTTTTCAAAATCTTCGTCCTGAAAGAACATCATGAAATTTTTTAATATTCGGACGCAAAGAACTGAGAGAAAAATTATAGAAAATCCATATGCGAACAGACGTACCATGTCGTTCAACATTTTATGTTGATATTTGACTTCTGTACCAATGTCAATGGAGAGAGACTTGAGAGCATGAATTTTGCCCTGAAGTTCTTCTGCCATTCTTTCATTTTCCTCCTCCAAGGCATTGCTCGAAGAACTTGGCAGCGGCTCATAGCTATAACCCGCTGAAAAATAAGAAAAACTTTTGCTCTAGTCAAACTTGATCCTTGAATTATTCAACTTTTTTTTAGCAAACCTCACCCCGCTCACCCGAATGCGAACGTCTCATCTTGATGCTCGATGTTTTATAGTTCTTCCAATGATTATTTGATCTCCGGGAATGTTACAATTTCATTGTACGAAAAATGCCTAATTCTCGAAATGCTCTGGAATTTTTCAAATTGCTTTCAACTCTGAAACGATGTTTCAACTCAACAGCTGTTCAATTGCGATTATTCAGGTGATGACATGCTTGTTATGGAGAACACGACGAACTCAATTCGACGACTTTGACACCGAGTACGCCGCGAACCCAAAGATTATTGCGAATGTGGAAAAGCTAAGCGTTATTCTGGCGTTTGTAGGTTAATAATCTTTTTCAACTTTTATAATGTCACACAGTTCACTCGGTATATTACCTGGTGATAAGCAGCAGCAGCAGCAGCAACAACGCGGCCAGGGAGACTCGCGGCCGGCCGTATGTGCCTGTCAAAAGAGCAATTCGTCATTGTAACACCGGCCACTAGAGGCGTAACGGATAATGACGCAGAAGGTCGTGTCGAGTTGAGTGTAGAAAATCAGCATTTTTTTTTCTTCTCCGACTGTCGTCGGTACCATCGTTGCCTGTCTTCAATTTCTATCTTAGCTACGCGAGAGGGATTCATAATAGTCATAATACACAATAAGCATCAGGGTTGTTTCAACAAGAAAATGCATTTCCCCATATCCTCCCTCGGAGCCCAACTACCGATGGGGTGGTCATCCCTCTACAAGCGAGCCTCGTCACTCGTAATCAGCTGCGTGCTGCGATAGAAACAGAGTTTTCAATCGCGGAAAATTAGCGTTTTTTCGTTGAAATGACATTGTGAATCGTGTACTCGCATACATTACTGTCAAAGTGTCGGAGTGATCGATTTAACAATCGTCGTCGTTGTCGCGTCATCGTCGTCAGGCGGTCGTGAGAAGAAGCAGCGAGGGAAGAGGGAGGACGACAGACGGTATAACAAAAATAAAAGGTGTCTTCTCGTGTGAACGTCGTTGCAAATCAACAATTTCGCAGTCAACGTGACGTGACCTTCTCTTGAGATTTCTTATGTATAAAATAACTCGGAAAAAAGAAAAAAGAAAAATCAAATGGTATTTCTATGATGCCCGACTTTGTCATCGGTACGAAAAAACATTTTTCAACCCGAACGACGGACCATTTTCTCTCGAACGTGAGATGTCCGATTTATGAAAACTTATTATGTAGTATCCTGCCAACTTATCCGTGCGGTACTGGTAATAAGCTTCGCAAATATAGAGTAATTAACAGAAAATTAAGCATAAACATTTTTTAAGGTATAATGGAATTTTTGTAAAGATAAAAATAAAAGACGGTATTCTTGCTCGCGTTTGTTTTTGTTGCAGTCTTTCAATTAACTCGGAAAATTATTGAATCGCAGACTTGAAAATAAATTAATATCTCAAGAACTCTCGATCGCACAATGTCCGGGGGTGAAAGAAAAAAGCGAGGAGGCGACAGAGGTCAAGGATGGGAAGAAGCTGGTGCGGAATTCTATCAGGAGAGTTACCCAGCGGCTATCGAAGCAGATTTGCAACAAGCGCTTCAAAGAGATCCTTCTCATATCGCTACTCTACTGCCCAGCAAAAAATCTCGCGTCGGTGAGCACAATTTCGTATTATTAGATTCGTCGATGCAGGCGATTGAAAAATTTTATTTCCCGTATTAATAACCAACACTTTTCATGACCGTACACGGATAATGTTGCTTTCGACGTTCACCTAGAATATCATGGAATAACGCGATAGATAAATGCAAGCGAAAAAATATGAGATCATGGGAAAATAAATTTGTATCGTCAAATGATAGGAAGTAGATAAGAATTTTTGTCTCTTTCCAAATTCATATATATGACGTTTGCTCAACTTCAACACGGATCGTGCGACATTAAGATTATCCGTACGACGGTGATAAGAATCCTTATCGTTACTATTAGCGCTGTATCGGGTCAATGACTCAGCGATGTCGACGATACGGTATTGCTCAGCGGCAGGGCCTTCCTGCCTTTGCGGGAAGCATATCTGCTTTGAAAATGGTTTTTGTTTTTAAGCTACCGCCAAGAGAATCCGAAACGAGCCACGTACTACATTGAGAAGGAGAACCAGTACTCGTTCTCGGGGTGCGAGCACAGCTCGAAGAATGTCTACCAATATTCCTGATTCTACGGTTGCCATGCTGCCCGACCTTTCTGAAAATTTATCCAACGAGGAACGCACATGGGAGGAAATAATGCAAATAAAAGCTATGCCGGTTTGCATGGCGCAGAAAATACAACTGAAGAATCAACTACAGGTATTATTGCATAAAGAAGAGGAAAAAAAGTGGATACTCTGTTCGATATATTGAAACAATCGAGTCTTGAAAAAGTTGACATAATTTTGTAGTTGATACAGAAGATTTCATTTATAATGTTGGCTATTTGGGGTATTTGTTCCGGAGACGAAATGTAGCTCAAAGATTAAATGAGTGTGCTCTATGATATGATATTAATGAAGCTGTAATATGTTTACAGAGCGCAACGAAATTACGTCTGCAGGGCTTTGAACAGTTGAAATGGCAGCGCAGAAAAGCTTGGCAAGAATTTCGCAACAGAACGAAGGAGGCGTACGCAAAAATGGAATTATGGAACGGCAGTTTGAAGAAGATAGGTGGTAACTTTGGGATGGGAATAGTGGCTTATTTTCTATTCATAAAGTGGCTAATGTTTCTCAACGTCATTCTGTTCGGTATAATATTTTTATTCGTGGTCTTACCGACGATAGTGTTGGAGGACGAAAAAGTATTATATACCGAGGTTACCGATAATTCGACGGACGTCGTATCCCGTTGTTCCAATTATTACTGGAACAATTCGTTAGAATCAAGCAGTATCGTGGATATCGTGCAGGGCAGCGGTTTACTGGAGCGTACACTGTTATTTTACGGTGTTTACACCAACAAACCTTATGGGATGAACAACGACGATCTTTATTACGATTTGCCGCTGGCTTACATCGGCGCGACAATAGCATTTTTTCTCTTCAGTCTATTTGCCATTGTGAGATCGGCGGCTAAGGGTTTTAAAGAGCGCGTTGTCGAGGGGGAGGGACAGTTTTATCAGTATTGCAATTTGGTTTTCGGTGGTTGGGATTATTGT
The DNA here is from genome assembly GCA_037893425.1 of Campoplex nolae. Taxonomy (NCBI): domain Eukaryota; kingdom Metazoa; phylum Arthropoda; class Insecta; order Hymenoptera; family Ichneumonidae; genus Campoplex; species Campoplex nolae. The sequence continues at coordinate 150,181 of JBBLXU010000532.1, forward strand.
ATACAAAATGAAAAATCGGCAGCGATAAAGCACAAAGCGCTTTACAACGAGATAAAAGCATTTTTGGAAGCTGAAAGACTCGAGGAGGAAAGACAAAATCGAACGAGAGAGGAAAAAATGAAATTATTTCTCATCAGATTCTTCGTTAATCTCCTCGTAACGATAGTACTTGCAAGTTGCGCCGCATTCATTTATTACATTATTCACATATCGTTCAATCGCGTTACTCCCCCACCGCCCCCCACGATCGCTCCTACTCCCAGCTCCGTAATAGCTGATTTTTCTTTTCCCAAGATAACGCAATTGTTCTTCGAATTTTTGCCTTACATCTGTATCGTCGCCCTCAATCTTATAATACCATTTTTCTTTCGTTATCTCGTTGCTCTCGAGCATTACAGTCCGCTGTTCGTCATACGTTTGACTCTTTTTAGAATTGTATTTTTGCGTCTTGCCTCGTTGATCGTGCTGCTCACGACCTTTAACGCGATAGTCAGCGGTGATATGACCGAAAACGGTTGCGCAAGGAAATCTAATCGAAATCCGATTCGCGAAACATATTGCTGGGAAACTTTCGTCGGGCAACAATTTTTCAAGCTCTATCTAACCGATATTTTTACACAATTTTTCGTAACCTTTTTCGTTAATTTTCCCCGGTCTCTTATAGCGCGACACACGGAAAATAAAGTATTACGATTTATCGGGGCTCAAGAATTCGACCTGCCTCATCACGTTCTTGACATCATTTATTCTCAGACTATTTGCTGGTTGGGAGCTTTTTTCGTTCCTCTCTTGCCTTTTATGGCTATCATTGGCTCCTTCCTTTTGTTTTATGTCAAAAAATTTGCTTGTCTCGTTAATTGCACGCCATCCAGTCAAGTTTATCGCGCCAGTCGCTCAAATTCTCTCTTCATGTTTGTTCTCCTCGTCTCTTTCATATTGGCTATAATACCGGTTGGTTATTCGATCGCTGAGATCGAACCGTCCAAATCGTGCGGTCCATTTCGCGACTCACCTACCGTTTGGAAACTCGTCACCAACACCTTCCAACGATTTCCTGATTGGATACAAAATTTATTATTTTTTCTCGGTACCGCCGGCTTTGGCATACCCGCTTTCGTTGTACTAGCATTACTCTTGTATTACTATTACGCAGTTTCTATAGCCAACAAACATATGGTTACCGTATTGAAAAATCAATTGGTACTCGAGGGTCACGATAAACAATTTTTGCTCAATCGACTCAGCGCTTTTATAAAACAACAACAGGATCAATCCAAATACCATCAAGAGCAGTCTATAGATTTGGGCACTTTTACATAAAGTATTCGCAACTTTCCTCTTCTTCTTATCTTCCTCACCTACTTTTCGTATTTTACGTTTCTAATCAACCCACTCCCGCTAGTCACCAAATCGATTGATCGTTTATTTATTTATTTGATTTTTTTATTACGCATGTCTGAAGAAGTGCAGGGTTAGAATACGTTTAAGCCGCTTCTATATTATTTTTGGATCGTACCAAAATCTCATTCGATGATGAAACATATAAAAATATTAACTAGAAATTTATTCATGATCTCACGGTCTCGAGCGAGTAAATTTCTTTGACCAAAACAAAGACTGTTTAATTATGCGAACAATTATTATCATTATTATTCGTTTCTAGCAATTTAAAGATGAAACTTGTTCCAAAGACACGTGGTGGTCAGTAAACCATTGCGAGTGGTTTTTCTTTATATATAATGTATAGTTTTTTTTTTTCAATCGTTGCTATCATTATTAATATTTGTAACGCTAATTTTCGATGATAACAAAAGCACAGAGTTAAGACCAATGATTCGGTGAATCGAAAAAGTGATCGATTTAGTAGTAGTAGTAGTAGTAGTAGTAGTAGTAGTAGTAGTAGTAGTAGTAGTAGTAGTAGTAGTAGTAGTAGTAGTAAGCGGAAGTACGTCGCCATCCATTGTGATAAATAATTTGCATAGATATACTCGTTGTTTAGAAAATCATGGGGGAAAAAAAAAGGAATTTTCGAGAAAAATCGGATACCCTTTTTTTTTCTTTCGGTGCGTTTTATATACATACACATATAATCGGATTAATTTTTTAGTGACTCCTAGGTTTTTTTTGCGTAATGAAAAAAATGATACACCAAGTCTGTATGATAGTAAATTATTTCGAGCTTCGCTGTTGCGTGATCACGTTACTGACCCGCTAAAATTATAAAACAATGTTGTATGCCACACAAAAACGAGGAAAACGATTATCGTCCCAAAATATTCCCCGATCGTACATAACATCCGCGACGTACGCTACTTTTGTACAAATTTTATAAAACCTTTAAATAGAATTTACAAGAACAATATATAATGCAGGCCAAAACGTGATTTTTTTTTTTCTATATACAATATGAAATTTTGAACGAGCGAGTGTTCACTCACGATTCAGCGAGGCGATAAATCATTCGGCTCTTTCAGTTTTGTCTGCATCGATTTACACGTGATTTCGCGTTCTCTTCATACACTCGCGATTGCCTCATTTTTTCATGGGAATGATTTAATTCCAAATATTATGTCTTCCGGTACGTACGTTTACCTCTCAATTATACCCAGCATTTCGTTATCGTTTTTCCAACTCACATGTACTTTGAACACGGATAAATGGCTCAATCGATCCATATCCGATGATAAATAAAACCCCGATATTTGCCTCAATTTCTCAAAAGAGTCTCGCATAAGACTCGTCGATAAGAACAATTAACGGATGATGTATTCGATGTATCCGTAATCACTGCCATTTTCCAAGCTGTCAAATAATTTAGATGAAGATCCATTTTAACGCACTCGGAAAAACCGATTCACAGTGTAAATATAGGGCGAGTTTATCTTACAAGTATATTTGAGAAGAAACGAAATGAACAAAAAATGCAGAAAAATTACAAAGTGAACGAGTATTGACGATTCACACGTTAGAGACAGTAATCTAAGAGCAAATTTTTTGGCAGCTGTGACGGACTATGATTAACATACGTAATGAACTGTATAACTATAGTATATAATGTGGAAAGAGGATGATCAATAAAACGATTGCGATGCTTTGATTGAATTTTGTGCGAACCTCCGTTTTGTTTAATATTTCCTTCGTCGTTTCAAAAACATCGCCAATATATAATTCTGTAAAAAATGTATCAAAAATATTGCTATCGCTTCCAAAAGCATGATCGTTAGCTATTTTTGTCATCGCTAATGGGCGAATGAAGCTGAAATGTCAAAATGTTTATCTTTGATATATAAAAAAGAATTTGAGTCGATTGTCAATTTTGAAAAATTTAGATTTCTCATTACCGCTTCTGCTATTTCAATCCAGTCCAGAGCGGAGACCAGAGCATCATTTTTTGATGGGATTTTATCATAATTCCAGTATGTAAATTTGCTGAATATCCCTGTTGAGTGTAAATTGCGTTCCGTGTCTTTGGCATGTGGTTTTTTGTATTCGAAGAATGTTAACCCTTTGTAACCTTGAGGCACTTTGTACGTTAGACCTTTCAGGGGATAGCCACGGAATGAGATTTCCAAATCTAAGAATGAGAAAATATGTCTACCAATTAAGTTATAACATTCGAATTTGTAATATATCTACATTGATGAATTTGAATGGAAACCAATATAATGATTTCATTTATTATTATTTAAAATTAGTGGAAGTTATTGAAATTCGTCGAATTTTATATGCTGAATTTATTAATAGTAATTTCATCTAGTATTTAAATAATGGCGGTTTATTTGATAACCTTAAAAATAAAAACTCACGATCATTGTCATTCTGTCGGATGTATGGTTCGAAATACATAGAAACATTGGCAGCTTCGTCGCCATGAATTTTACAAGGAATCGAGTGTATTATTGCTTCTTTTTCGCTTTCCAAATGTTCTTTTTTTACGTGTAAATGTATAGCAGCCATTGTTAATGGGAGCTTGATTTACTCCTTGATCACAACGTATATAGTCAAGTTCTTTTTGGTGAAATATAAACAACACGAGCAACCCGCCAAAAGCTAGCCGCCGCCACCCTGCCACCTGCGCGGCGTAATCGTTGGTCATCCAATCAACCATACGGACGTTCGGAACCAACAGAATTGATATAGTTGATTGGTTCGTTGAGATTTCCTTGGTTACGACCATTGCACGGTCGTACATACAGGTCTGGAAACGACAGTATAGCATTGCATAGGCAGCATGTGATATAAATAAAATGTGAACATCAGTCTCATTGTATGGACTCGAGGACATCATCATTTCGTACGTGGAATTTCATCTATATGTATTGACAGCTGTATTCTGAATAAACTCCAAAATAATTTTTCGTACCCGTCCCGGGATAACGCTTTTGTGCAAAAGTTTGCTCGACACGTTCGTTTATAGCAAAATTGAACTATAAAATATTTACGTTTAAGAGAATGTTTGCACAACCTAACCTCAATTTATGGAAAAGGTGATTGAACTTTGAAAATTATGGAAAAGATTATTTTTTACAGAATTGAATTTATTAAAAAGTTGTCCATCAGTAAACGCTGGACGATGGCAAATATCCGCTAATGGATATTCATTTTTTATCGGTTTCAACTTTGTGGAATAATTTAACTTTGTGCATTTAGAGCTACCACAAGCACCGATGGTTGTGAGATTCTAACTGGCTCATACTGTTTTTGAGTATCAAGAAACGTTGACCGTTTCTTGTAAATAATGAAATCAGTGCAGGCATATTGAAATAATTGCATAAATTTATATTCCATCCCCTAGGTTTTATAACCCTCTGAACGGTGGCTGCGGAGGTGTAGTTTGGAGAATTAGCAGAAGCGATACACAACTCTTTCAGAGTTATAAGATTGCAACGGTCTTAGAGAAACAAAACCGCTTGTTTTCGACTTTGACGCTGCGGTGGAATAGCCGAATTCATTGCCCTTGTTGTCTACGACCTGCTTCGGAAAGCTCCGATAAGTTACTTCTGTACAATTGTTCATCAGGTAGCGTTACATTTTTTTTGTATTTTGTATTTTCCCGCTCTTATGATAATGCATGAGCATTATTACTCATAAATAAAGATTGGTCGTAGATGATGATGCAGTAGCAAGAAAAAAAAACTGAAATTGAAAAATAAAAAAAAAATCAAATACACTATGCATAAATATATTTTACTTTGGCTCAATATCATTTATTTGCGTTATTTTATATTTTTGTGCTACTGCCCCAGCATCTACGACCAATCTTAATTTATGAGCATTTGTTCTTACGAAGTGAGACGGAGTCTACGGCTAAAAATAAATGGTCGATCTTTATTCGTTGGCATACTCAAGTACAAAGATTGGCCATTCGGGTTGTGTAACGATCTGAAAAGTCAGGAAAAACCTTTAATCCCATGCAATTACATTGAGCCCGGAAAAAGTCATGTAATGTAATAAAAAAATCATAAAACCTGATTTCTACAACGTCTCGGCACTTTTTCATCATCATTTTTGTGTGTTCGTTATTTTCTATACAAATTTTGACCGAATTTCGAATCGTTTTAAAATCCAAAATAGGTTTGGCTTTTTTTTCCGATCCCTTTTTCTCTAGAAACATCGTTATTTCTTAATTTCATCAATTGACCGACTAGACAAATCAATTTGTGTCGACTAGAAATACCTAGCTATGAAAAATAAGGAATAGTATATTACACTACAAGGGCAGAAAGTTGAGATTCCTGCACTGCGCGTCACAATGCCCGAGGCGAAGCCGAGGGCATTTGACGCGCAGTTCAGGGCTCTCAAACTTCTGCCCGAGTCTTGTATACTATTTTTCTTCATAGCCGGTCGAAAGTACGGAGAAAAAATATTAAATGTATTACATCAAAAAAAAAAAATTGATGCCTGCCCCCGACATTTGCGGCACGAGCGAAGCGAGTGCTGCTGGTCGGGGGGGCAGGCATCAAATTAAAAAAAAACCAATGTTGACAATTAAACACTCTATCGGAAAATTTTTTAAATTCAACAAACATGAAAATTTTCAAATTTAACAAATGTGAAATTTTTTTCATTTAACAAACCTGAAAACTTTTAAAATTCAACATGAAAATTTTTAAAATTGAACAAGCTTAAAATTTTTTCAAACTAAACAAAATTTGTTTGAATTGAACAAACATATTTTTTTTTTAAATTAAACAAACGCAAAATGCAAGTTAACAATAATTTCAATGCGTACATTATTTTTTTTTATAAAATATACAAATAAAAAAAAAAAACCAATGTAGACAATTAAACATTTTATCAGAAAAATTTTTAATTCATCAAACATGAACATTTTTAAAATTAAACAAGCATGAAAATGAATTGAACATAATTTTTTTCAAATTAAACAAACGTAAAATGCAAATTAACAATAATATTAATGCATACATTATTTTTTTTCATTTTTACCATGGTCACATGCATAATAAAAGTTGTTGATTATGTCACCATGAAATACGCAGTTTTCAAATAAATTATGTGGGTTTTCATAGTGAAACAGATATTTTGTTTTTTGTCCATTTATATGATGCTTTAAATTGTGAATAACGAGCGTAACCAAAAGAGCAGCTCTGACGTCAGAGATAAAAATGGTTAGGGACAATTCACCGGTGACAGTTGTGGGAGCCTCACGTACAACTGTGCGTGAAAAAAGTTTTCGCTCCCGCCGTCACTCAATTGTTTTACCAATGCAAGAAAGTCGATCTTTCTGCATCGAAATTGATGCGGAAAGAACAACGTACTTTCGACCGAGGTATGAAGAAATAGTATATTACGCCACTATAGGGAGGGAAAGTAGACTGTTCCAAATCGCAGGCTCAATTGTCACCCGAGCCGCAGGCTCGCCTGCGACTCGAGTTACAAGCTCGCGATTTGAGATAAATACTGGCTCATACAATGAGAAAGCAAAAAAAAATATACCATTCTCTAACTATATTAATGACCAATAAAATCATTACTCCAACAGCTAAAGTAATCATTTACCAAATACTTATAAGACCTATACTAATACACGCGGCTCCGGTAATGTGGAATATAGGGGCAGCTCAAGCGGAAAATCTGAGGAAATTTGAGAGAAATTGTCTGTGAATAGCTATATTTCTCCACGGGTCACAATCATCCGAATTTAAACAAAGAGTAAAAAACTCCATCCCATACAATACGGCAAACATCCCACGTATAGATAACTTCATCATCAAAATTACCAGGTACTATTATGCCAACACTCTAACATCAAACAACAAACCTATAAAATAATTCAGCACACCAGACCCAATACTTAAAAATTATTCAATAAACACAGGGTACATACAACCTCAAGCATTTATCTTACACGATAGAGCAGGTATAATACAAGACCACCAAAACTTTCTTATCCTGATGCACTGGAGAAGGCACGCAGCTAATGACAATAGACTCCCCAGAACATATAACATATAACCAAATGATAAACAATCGGCAGAACATATTATCAAGAAACCCGGTAGAGTCTCGGGACAAGTACATTGACAGCCCTGTCGTCTGCTGGCCCGAGGCTTGCTGAGACTATACTTTTTCGAAACAAAACTTTTCGCGGTGGTGGGGGTAAAATTGGCATGTCATTTTATTGAATTACAAAGCTCAGAAGTAATTGAGGAACTTAAAAATTGAACTTTTAGCTAATTAAGAAATTCTCTTTCGATTGCACCAGAAATCAGCATGATCGGTCGCGTAATTGCTGAGAGAAAACTTTGCACGGGCTCAAGATTATGCAAAAGTTACAAGCACAAAAAAGATTTCACTTGTCTGTATACAACACCATCAAAGGCCTCTTGATGCCAGCCATTTTCATGAAAGCCAGTGTCCCGTGCAGCTGCAGGGAGAGACCAATGACTACTACGTTCACACGGAACTCTTATTCCGGATTTAACGCCCAAGCGTCCCGATTTTTTACCAAACTTTCAACTCGATTATTTTATATGTTATCAGCGTTAAAAAATTTTGTTTCCAGCTAAATCGACGTAGAATTTTATGCTCTTTCAGAATATTGGCTCAAAATTCTGATTAGACATAAAGAAAAAAAAATAGGCTGATTCAAACGTGAAAAACATGAAAATTAAAAAAAAAATACTTTTTTTGTATTTATTTTTTGCAATGTTACCGCAAAGAATTCATACTGTAATCATGATCAGGGGTGATCGTGATAGTTAAAGTTTAACAGGGAATTTTCATGTAATCATTGAACCACTCCTTTTTACAATATGGCGGAAAGATCGCCGCACACTGCGCAGAAGTTGCCAACAAGAGATGAGCGAATGCCGGATAATTGTTTTTTCTTTATACCTCGGTCGAAAGTACGTACTTTCTGCATCAATTTCGATGCAGAAAGACCGACTTTCTTGCATTGGTAAAACAACTGAGTGACGGCGGGAGCAAAAACTTTTTTCACGCATAGCTGTACGTGAGGCTCCCGCAACTGTCACCGGTGACTTGTCCCTAACCATTTTTTTCTCTGACGTCATCAAAGCTGCTCTTTTGTTTACGCTGGTTATTCATAATTTAAAGCATCATATAAATGGACAAAAATCAAAATATCTGTCTCTCATTGAAAATCCACATAATTTATTTGAAAACTGCGTATTTCATGGTAACATAATCAACAATTTTTATTATGCATGTGACCATGGTAAAAATGAAAAAAATAATGTACGCATTAATACTATTGCTAATTTGCATTTTACGTTCGTTTGATTTAAAAAAATGTATGTTTGTTTAATTCATTATTATGCTTGTTTAATTTTAAAAATGTTCATGTTTGATAAATTAAAAAATTTTTCTAATAAAATGTTCAATTGTCTACATTGGTTTTTTTTATTTTTATTTGTATATTTTATATAAAAAGAATAATGTACGCATTAATATTATTGTTAATCTGCATTTAACGTTTGTTCAATTCAAACAAATTTTGTTTGTTTATTTAAAAAAATTTTATGCTTGTTGAATTTTAAAAATTTTCATGTTTGTTGAATTAAAAAATTTTCACATTTGTTGAATTTGAAAATTTTCATGTTTGTTAGATTAAAAAAAAATTTCCGATAAAATGTTTAATTATCTACATTGGTTTTTTTTTTAATTTGATGCCTGCCCCCCCGACCAGCAGCACTCGCTTCGCTCGTGCCGCAAATGTCGGGGGCAGGCATCAATTTTTTTTGGATGCAATACATTTAATAATTTTTCTCCGTACTTTCGACCGGCTGTAAAGAAAAATAGTATACACCACACGGGCAGAAGTTTGATAGCCCTGAACTGCGCGTCAAATGCCCTCGGCTTCGCCTCGGGCATTGTGACGCGCAGTGCAGGAATATCAAACTTTCTGCCCTTGTAGTGTAATATACTATTTTTGTCGATCTATGATTGAAAAAGCAAAACTCCCATCGGTAATCGTCTATCATGTATTTCCGACGCATGAGCAGTGTGCCAAGGCGACTTTTTTAGTTTACTTGATTGAGATTGAGCGGAAAATTGCTGGCTTGCTTGTTCACACACAAACACACACTCGCGCGCGCACACACATTTTAGTGTTTCAAAGGAAAAGTCTCGATACTTGATTTCTTTTGTATAAAAAATTATTTTCGGTCATTAGTCTCATTATCGCGACATGAAGATTTCTAATTAAATAAAGCTAAATAGCTTATTACTTACCAACGACTAAATTCAACAACGGAAATATTTAAATAATGGGGATTCCGTATTTACGAATAGACAGCAACGATTTTTTATTCAAAAAATCAGAATACCAAGCACTGAAATTCCATCATTTTTTCGATTCTAGTATAATTTGGACAAGGACTAAAATTTCATGACATTTAAGGATTTTCAGATCGAGAAATGTTGGACTTTTTCATGACATTGTGCATGAGTTGCTGGTATGAAAATATGAAAATTAAAAAAAATTTCATATACGCTGTCTGCTCTTTGAAAAAAATGTGCATGTCGTAGGTTAACAAAAAATATACAATCAAATATACAAAAATATAAATCTTTAAGGATAAGTGGAAAGATTCATCTCGCTTTTATTGTATTCGTTCAAATTTATTTTTATTGTCTCAAATGTTTACAGCAGCGAGTTAACGAAGCAAATTGTGTACAATACTCTACTAATACTCTACAATAACGTGTATCCCGGCATAGCGTCCAGCCAACACGTTATTCCCTCGGTACGGCTCAAGCCATTTTAGTTTAAAGTTTCGTGTTTTGTATTGAGTGTATGTAGGCACAGTGTTTGATTACAACTAACGAAAAATATTATTATTTTGGGAATAAAGTAACGATAAATTAATATCTTAAAAAAATTAACACAAAATATTACAATGTAACATTTCTCATTTCATATATTTTCAATATAATTATCTATTTAGATAATAATTTGATGTACTCTATCATGATCGGACGTTGAAAATTACTCAAGTTTTTATTTTTTTTAATTTTTTTTTTCGATATGACTCAATGCAATTTTTAAGTCGGTGACACTAGATTCCCTCGAGTATTTGGAGATCGTCGAGTATTATTTATTTTTTCCATTTGTATCAACATTTGTTCAATATCTTATGTAAATCCTCGATAAATTGCTAAGCTGTGCAGCCCCTTCATACAGCTTCTGTAGTATCTAATATGGATGATGAAACGGTAACTAGAGTTGTCCGTGAATCAACTTTTATAAAATTAAAATCCAATAAGAAATTATACGTGTTAACATTCACTTTTAATATTTTACAACGACGATTTTATCAGAACTTCTTTATTCTTAAATTTTCTTTTTCACTACTTTCAGCATGATATTCCTAGTATTTTTTAAAACGATTGAATTACGCTCATAAGTTATCCGATGACGTCAAGTTTTTTAGGGAATTGGAAATGAATAATGGAAATAGCTATAAACCCTGAAAGATGCGATGCCAACACATAATTGAATAAAAACTTCAGTCGACTGAACCCGTTTCGGCCCATAACGCCCCTCGAGGTACACCACTATTTAGTTGCTCATAACTACTGCTACTCTGGACTAAAAAAAATTTAAAGCACATAATCTTTTATTTTAATTATAAGAAAGTGCGGTTTAAAACAAAAAAAAAACATTATTTTTTCACTTATTTTTTTTTTTAATTGAGATTTCAAAGGTTTCCCGATTTGGGATGGATCTGAAACTGTACTAACCGGTGGCATTAATGTTTGAATTTCAATAATTCGTGGTAAAAAAATTTCGTATTCGGAATCTCACAACCATTATTCTTTTCCAGCGTTTCACGTTCTTTGGCCACGATGGACCCGCGTAGTCCCGTTATCATTTGGGATTTCTACTTTTTATATTCAATTTTCGAGTTTACTTTTCTTTCAAATGTCATATTGTATTTTTTATTAAATATACAAGCCAATGATGAAGCTGTCCTGGTTTTCATAACCCACGAGAGGGCATCTGAGGCTCATTCAAAAATAAAAAGAGATATCACTACCCGTCAAAAGTTTCCGGACAAAAATGCGAAAAAGTCGAGGATCCATTTTTGATGTAATTTCCTGAGCAGTATAGATAAATGAATATAATAAACGGCATTTTAAAGGCAAGAAATTCATCTTTAATTTGCTTTTTTTTGAAAATGTTTTATTTTTTATCGTCCGCTACATTGTCTTGAACACGACCGTATTCCACCTTTTTTTTTAGATTTACAGTTGTACCGACCGCGTTTTAATAAATAAATATTTTTCAAGTTTTTTTAGACCTGGACCTTAACGGGGACAGCGAAAAATTAAATTTCGTTTTTTAAAAAGTTATGTACGAGTTTTTTTCTCGTAGTTATCTCATTTTTAGCGAAAAAAGGCAAAATTTTAAATATGCCACATACCACGAAAACTATTGAGTTTTTAAAAAAACCTCAAGGGGGTAAAAATTTGCGTTTGTTTTACTGTTAAATTTATTTATCCATACTGCTTAAAAAATTAAATAAAAAATGGCTCCGAGACTTTTTCGCATTTTTATCCGCAAACTTTTGATGGGTAGTGTATATTCAAATATAACCTCAGTCAAATACAGAGTCCAGTACAAGAAATTAATAGAAAAAAAACTAGTTTCTTTAATTATCAATAGATCAACGAAACGTTTCACTAGATCTCATAGTCACGTACCCGCCAAGAACTCCGGCCTATATTTTTTTGCTTTAGTTTATTTGTTCGAAATTAGGAGATGTGTTAATTGCTTTTTATGCATTTCACTCTTTATGATTGAAAAGTTTATATTTTTTATTTTATGACTTTTTAGTTTAAATTTAGTTTTTCGCCCCCGGAACTATTATCCAACGGAAGTAAAGGTAGTCGTCTTGAATTTTTTTCAACGTCTACGTTGTTTGAACACATATTTTTAACAAGAAATTTTAAACATATTTATTCATTTCCAATTTTATCATTTGTAAATGCAGAAAAATGAACAAAACTTTGATGAAAAGGGCGTAGCCGAATAAGCATACTCAAATTGCCCCCGAAAATATTGCAGATGACACTTGGTCTATAGTATTTGCACGAAATAAAGAACATTGAATTTTTTCCAAACTGACCAACAAGACGCAAGTAATTAATTGATTTAATGAACTTGAAGGTAATAATCTATTAAAAAAATTATGTAAAAATAGTAAGTTTTTTCAACTCGGCCGACTAAGACCTCCTAAGAACTTTGTGAAATCTCTCCCTGTTTCTGTCGACATAATTCCTTTTTACCTCTGTTTTCTTGATGCCTGAAGCATAGAAGGGTTTAAGTGACGTTCTCATCCCATAGTCCAACAAAATTTAAAAAATTTTTAATTCTATTTACTAATTAACGGGGTATTAGAACCATCCGGTGACGCGTACATCCCATAGCGCGTGGTAATTAATTTACTGAAACTCGTAGAGATGCCCAGGGTACCAGAGTTATTCGAAGACGTTTTAATCCCGTATCCTGAATCCTACCTGTGTGCTGGAGAGGTATTGTCATCATTAGGCGACGTTTGGAACCTATAGCCAGATTCGAACTTTCCTTTTTTTATTATTTTATGCCTCTTTCACGCTTATGGTTGTAAAAAACAGAAAGGCTTAATTATTTAAATTATTTACTGATTAACCGTGAACCCGTCAACCGAGGTCGTTTTCGTCTGGCCCAAAAAACGTTTTCTTAGCAAATAGCTTTATATTTTATGAAAAAAAAAATGATTAGATATGATAAAAAAAATAAATTTGTATTTTCGCTTCAAAAGTACAATCTCAAGATTGATAATGAATTTTTTCAGATTTTTTCGTTTATAATTGCGGATGTGATAACACAAAGACGAAAGTCTGGCCCGGATAACGAAGTTAGGGTGCCTAAAAAACATTAACGGATTGAGGGTTATATTCAAGCTTGTTCCAACTATAGCTCCATCAGTAAATTTGCAAATTTATTTTAAATTATTTATCCAAAAATCTGTGATATGAATTGAAATTAATATCGAATCAATTAAGTATGTATAATTTTTATAAGCCAATCTCTATACTCTTGAATTGATAATAAAACTTTTTTTAATCAAATGCGATTAACGTATTTTAATGTAATGTATTTAATGTAAATGACTCTGTTATCATCTAGAAAAAAACATGCCGTATAACTGAATTCACATTATTTAAAACAGTGGAATTGATGTACTTTTGTAATAATTATTATGGGAAAAAATTGAGATCAAAAATTTTTATCGATCAACAGGTGCCATTCTACCCGGAGTAATTTATATTAATCAACAATGCCTCGCAGAGGGAAAAGATTGCGCGATTACTCAATCAATTACTTGAGAAGATTCAAGATCGGACGTCGTTCTTCCAGTAATGACAGTTCATCATGTAGTTCGGATAACTCCAATAGCTCAAACGATCTTCCGGTTCGCGATGAATCTAGTACAACGGAATCCATCAATATTCAAGAAAATTCTACATCTGAGTCCTCATCAAGCCTCAGTGAACTTCTTGAAGTGAGAAACGATTTGGATGACGACTTGGATGACGATTTGGATGACAATTCGGATGTCCATTTAGATCATGAAATGGATGAGGCAATATTTTACGAAGCGATCGACAGTGACAGTTCAGAAAATTCTGACGAAGAAGATCTTCGTTATATGAATGAGGTAGTTGACGAAAAGAACGAGCCTCTGTATGAAGGGGCGCCATTAACAGTTGGAGAACATGTCATCGCAATCATGTCCATGATAGTACGGCATTCTCTGAATCTCCAAGTGCAAGAAGATCTGTTGAAACTCGTGGCATTACACTGCCTACCACGCAACAAATGTAAAACCACGCTATACATGTTCAACAAGGAATTTGAGAAATCCAAAATTCCCATGATTCGCAATCACTATTGCAATGAATGTTTTGAACCTGTAGCAAACGCACAGATGATTTGTCCCACATGCAAAGGTTCATCGAAAATTCATTATTTTATAGAACCGTCGATAACTTCGCAATTGAAAATTCTTTATAAACGACGTGGTTTTCTTGAATCACTGCAACAAAACCTGAATGATAGGTGTGAAAATAACGAACAATACACCGACATTCACGATGGTGTAGTATACAAAGATTTGAGGCAATACTACAATTTCGACAAGGATCCGACAAATATAACTTTTATGATGTACACCGACGGGGTGAGAATTTTCAACTCATCAAAGTTCAACGTTTGGCCTATTTATTTTGCCATAAACGAATTGCCATTCTCGATGAGATTTCGTCAGGAAAACATTGTGCTTGCTGCTTTATGGTTCGGCGAAGAAAAACCATTTCCAAATTTGTTTCTGAAGCCGTTAATTGAAAGTGCGGAAGTACTGCGAGAAGGCGTACAAGTGGAAGATCCGGAGGGAAATAATTTGCTTGTAAAAGGCGTTGTTCACAGTTTCGTTGCGGATCTCCCAGCAAAGGCCCTTACGTACTATATGAACCAGTACAATGGTAGATTCGGATGCCAAACGTGCACGCTCAAAGGAGAGCAATTACCACATACACGGATTCGTGTATATCCATATGAACCGATTGAACTGAGAACAGATGAGGGAACATGTCTGCACGCTCAACAAGCTTTCGACTCTGGAATTAAAGTCTGCGGGGTGAAAGGGCCGACAGCTTTGAGACACATTATTCACCAATTTATACGAGGATTAGGTATCGATTTAATGCACTGCGGCATGGAAGGACTTGTTGACAATATCTTGAATTTTTTTTTTCATCAGATTTTTCCGACCATCCGGCTTCAATTATTAACAAAATAAAAATAGTTGATGAAAGGATTGGCTCCGTTAGGCCACCATCATTCGTCCAAAGACTTTTACGATCGATCAAAGACCATCTGAAGTACTGGAAAGGACACGAGAAAAAGCTATGGTTGTTCGTGTACTCTGTTCCTTGTCTCATGGGTTTAATGGAAGATGAATATTTCGAGCACTACCTGCTTCTAGTTCTTGGCATCTCATTGTTGTCAAAAACAGTTGTATCTGCTAGAGATTTAGACCTTGGATCGCGTGCTATCGATGAGTTTGTTAGCAGATTTCAAGAGTTGTACGGCCTGCGCTATATGAGTAGCAACCTTCATCAATTGCGACATTTGCCAGAAATGGTTCGCCGATTTGGTCCTTTGTGGACAACATCTTGTTTTCCATTCGAAGACCTGAATGGGAAATTGAAAAAATTTGTCCACGGAAGCAATTCTGCGCAGTTGCAAATATGCACAGCAACATCAAAGTTCGTGAACATGGCGACTCTAAAAAATGAGTACTTGCGAGTAGGTGGAGCAGCTGATAGATTCTGCACGACATTGAGTTCAAAATTCGGTAGAATGAAGCGATTTCGTATCGGTGAAATGATTTATATTATTGGCAAGTTGCTCAAAGTTGATAATCTCCCTCGTGAAACGGCAGAAATTTTTCATCAACAGAATATCGTGAACACCAGATATTTCACCTACAAAAGATTGTTAAAAGACAAAACTTTGTATTCATCAGTTGCGTATTTACACGATCAGAAAACCGATAGCTCCTTCGTTCTTTATTCGGCTGAAGATGGCTCTTCCAAAATTGGTCGGATTCATTATTTTGTACGGACGACAAATTGTGATTGTCATAATCCATGTGAATGCTTAGCTGGAAATTATGCTATAATACAACCGTGCATCACGGAAAATAGGATAACATCACAGATTTTAAACGTTTCTCTGTCAAATTTTCATAATATTGTTGATTATGAAGATAACAAGGTGGCTGTGGATATCTCATGCCTGAAATCCGTGTGTTTCCACATGAAATTCAAAGATGTTCCAAGTGAATATATTATCGAACAAGTCAATTGCATGGAATTCGAGTGAACTTTTTCGCTAATCGCCTCAAAATCGTGAATCATAGCTAAATCATTCATCGCCGCATAAAGTCAAAAATCACGAAATCACCAATCACGATGGAACCATAAATTGGCGCAAAATTTTAAGCGCCGTCCATTGCTGCGAGTCTATTACTGCGATTATGATTACTGCGTAATAATCGCGAAATTATAAATTGCCACAAGATCGTCAATAGTCGCGCGATTGTTAATCGCTGTAGGATCGTCAGTAGCCCCCAGATCGTCAATCGCTTAAAGGTCATCAATGACCGCGGAATCGTTGAACTCTACGGAACTATAAATAGCGGCCAAATTGTTGTGGTTATCGAAAATGGAAAGCAAGTCGGGAAGTAAGTTTTGCTTTCATATTTAATAATTTCAAGGCCTCATTAGTATTTAACATATTTATGGGCTGTAATAACTTTTCCCGTCATTTCTAGAGTCGAGGTAGCGACTCAAGACAAGTACATTTACACATACAAATATCGAAGGATCAATGGATCGTTACTAGTTTTTACCGCAGGGTTCGGGGTTTCGAATGATTTTCTGAAATTTATTCGATGATTAATTGTAGCGTTTTCAGAGATGCTTCAAGTTCACATATTTTATTTTTATTTGTTCCGATAGAGCCAATCAAAACTTTGTAACATAACGCATATTGGAGATATCAATATTTTTTTATTCCAAAACATGAAAAATGGGTGGCTAGTTTCGCACTGTTGCCGAAATGATCACTAAGTTTTTATTGCATTTGCTTATAAGGTAGATCGGATGTTCTACTCGGAGAATAATTATCTTTGCGAAATTTCAAAATTATACTTTTTTCGTCAATAAAATATCGGTACGAAAAGTGCAAAAAATTTTTTAAAAGTTTAACTATGCGAAAATCTCTCAGAACAATAAAGCAGCTCCTTTCAAAGTCCGCGGTGAATGAAAAAAAAAATATTTTACAAATATATTTTCCGTAATAATGACCTCAAAAATAAGCAACTTCTTATGAAGAGTTAATTAATAAATCCTAAATGAATTTAACGATTTGGATAACCACGAAAACACGCTAATTCAATCCTGGCAAAAGGGTTCATTTCATTAAATATTACAACAAGTTGTAAAATAAGCCCATGAAAACAGCATGGATGCTGTAAAATAAGTCAAGACAAGTACATTTACTCTCTCCAAATAATATTGCCAGTTGACGGAAAACTGGATCAAAATGTTACAAAAAGTTATTAAATGAATGTGAATTTTTACATCATTAATAGACAAACATTAACACCCATTATCAAACATCCCAATAGTAGTTTCGGGTAATCAAAAATAATGTCGACACTTAAAAAAAAGTCATTTAATAAATTAAAACTTGAAAAGCATTTGTAACATCTGTCTTAAAAAAATTACAAACAAAAATAAGACAAGCGAAAAGAAAAATTTGGGCCGGAGTACTTGAAGGGCCTTGTGACTATGAAATGGATGTAAATTATATATATGAAGATAGAAGTTTCGTCAAGTATTCCGGCTGAAATTCAACAAATCTTATATTTTTCAACCCAGGGTATATGATTTGGTCGTTTTTTAATCAGTAAGTTTTATCTACATATCTAAATATATTTCTTGCAGGTTATGTCAACAAAGGAGCACCAAAACCTTTGAAACACTGTGCTTACGCCTTCGCGTCCTCTTTTTCTGCATCGTTTTTTATTTTTCGGTTAATCGCTGTTCCTCTTCTTCATAACTGCGTGATCGCTTCTTCTTTGAAAACTTCCCCATATCTACCAATGTTGTTTTTCGTAATTATTTAATATTTTATTATTTTTACTTCGATATGTTTATAAAAGCGTCTGTCGCACTAGAAAAATCTATGGACCATTCTTACAGGTGGGAAAGTTAGTCCAGTCACCTTAGGAAAAGTTTTATTCAAAAGGGGTAGAATTTAGCCAATTTTTTCGCAGGTTGTTTGGACCTATAGGAATATAACCCTGAGCTTTCGTAAAAACCCATCCTGCATTTTAGCAATAAAAATTGTTGAAAAAAAAATCGGTTTTTTTGAATCAACATACCCAGAAAAAAGATTTATTAAAAATCAATAAAGTTTATTCAACTGAAGAAATTTTTTTTATTTAAGTACCAACCCAATAGACATTTATTTGTTCTACATAATTTTATTTATTTAATATATGAATCTTCAAGATTTTTCAAAACAAATATAAATTTTGTTTGAACGTAATAAATATTTCATTCAATTTTAACAATACATTTATTTACTTGAAGTAAAAAATTTATTTACTGCAAATAAATAATTTATTCATTCTAAACAAATAAATTTATTTATCCTAGACGGATAAATGTATTCTTCCTTAACGAATACACTTATTCAATCTGAATAAATAAATTTATTTATTGTTAACAAATAAATTTATTTCATTTAAACGAATGAACTTCGTTGAAAAGGAGAGCGACTGAAAAAAATTAACGAGGAAAATTGTACTCAAATTTTTTATTACAAACCGTGGCAATTACAAAATTTGCAAAGAAACTGGCAGTTTGGTGGCTGACACGCCGGCGGCTGACACTTCGCTCGCTGGCACTCCGATGGCTGGCAGAGCAATGGTCGTTATGACTGGTGAGGGTGTTTCCACCTCGGAACAGCCTAAGAGCCAATTCTCTGGTAGGCCCGTGAAGCTTCGCTCGAATGAATATTCGGTGAAGTTCTCGTCGACGTGAAATTTTTTGGCAGGTGGTTGACCGTCAAAATCTATCGGTCCTATGTTACCGAGTTCGAGCAACACAGGTTGCGAACCGTCAACAGGAACGTGATGCTGCTGCAAATTTTTTATGGCGATTCTAAATCTTTGACGATCTCCGATCGGTTCGATCAAAGCTGCAAGATCCTCATTGGAGAAGTTTGCGACTTCCGTCGTCCCGATTTTATTCTCTACAACGAACAATAAAAAGTAATATTTAAAAATAATTTTTTTTATCGAAAATTAAAAATTGACCTCCGGCCGGCTCACGAACGAGGTTAGGTTGCCACCGCGTGGCAACCCAACCGAATAATATTACTTTTTCGACGCCGGCCGGCGTCCTCTTGTTTCGTTGAAAAAGAAAAACTGAATTATTTGAACGAAATACTTACTTGCAAAAATGCTCATGTACTCCTGGAGATTCTTTTCGGTCAGCAATTTTCCTATGTCCGCATCCATGACGTCGATTTTAACTTTTTCACACCGCGTTTCGTTGCACGTTGAAGAAGAGTTAGTCGAAAGATCGAGAGTCTAGCAAGCAGCACGCTGTACGATCGCCGCGGCCGCGTGGTACAAATAAACGGGCTATTCAAATTAACTAGGCGGTTTATTCAAAACGAATAAACAGTCTGTTCAAATTGAATGACTGTTTTATTCAAAACCAAAAAATAAATTTATTTAAGAATGGAGGCAAATGCATCATTTTCTTTACGGTGGCGAATAAAGTTTTATTTATTCTAAGTTCTATGACTAATTTCTATGAGCAAGTGAATAAAATAAAGTTATATATTTATTTTAAATGAACCTCATTATTTAGAAAGAATCCATATTTCTGGGGATTTAATAACGAATTACATTATTCAAAGAAATCTATTCTAATATACTTTTTTATTACTTTCTAATACACGATTTATTTGAAAAAAACAACGCAAATAAACCGTTTTCTTCACGGCAAATAAAATTTTATTTATGTTGAGGCATATCAATCGAAAACGAATGAAATAAAATTGTTTATTTATAGAAAATAAACCTCGTTATTTGAGAAGAAGAAATATTTCTTGGCATTCGATAAATAAGTATTTAATTCAAAGAAATTTATCGTAAATATACTCCTTTATTAATTTCTAATAAATGATTTTTCTGCTTTTGGAACGCGTCTTATAAAAAATCGTATAGCTGGATAAAAATTGTTTAAAAAAAAACGAAAGCTCTCTTGACTCCAAAATGTTCTATTGCAAAAAAAACTTGAATTAAAACAAAAAAACAAGAAAACAATCCTTAAAAAACTCCCTCAGGATTTCGTTTTTCTGATCGGAAAATGTTTATCAATGAATAATTAAACGATAATTATGGCAGCTGATATGGAATTGAGGGGATGTTGGGAGACGTTTCCTGCGTTTCTTGTGCATACTCTAGGAAACGTCTCCCAACATCCCTCCTCTCGCTCCGCAACTCCGCGCGAGCGGCTTAGTTAACAAATTCGATAACTTCCTTCAAAATGGTCGTAGAACAAAACTTTTTTTTTAATCTTACGTGATTTTTTCTTGCGAACGCGATGGTAACCTTTAAAATCGTGTTCGCCCCATAACAGACCCGTGATCATCGTTTTTTTTTTAATTTCACATATAATCATGCTTCATAATTATTTTACGGTGAATGGGAAAAGGTGTCTCGAATAAATCTTTTAGCCGACACTATTTCATTCATTACAATAACTTTATTAATGTGAATGAAAAAAATTCGGAAAGAACAATTCACCATAAAATCTACATTTTCATTTTTTTTTCGTTGGGCTCATACTCGTCCTCACTATGTACATTTTTTGCGACCGTTATTATGGGAAGGTCAACTCCAATTTCGTTGTCAAAATTATAGTTTTCTTTCTTGTCTTCATCATCGCTTAAAGTTATTTCGTGTTCCGCAGTGTTCGCACAACTTATGCCGGAACATTTTTTACAGAACTGTACTTTTCAATCCTAATTTCCAACACGTGCAATAGGATGGGCAGCCACTCTTATCGCACGAGCATGAAAAAATTTCCAATAAGTTAGGTGGAATGGGATCTTTCCTACATGTTATCGGCTCTAACATATTTCTACTTTTTTTCCACCCCCACTGCATGGGGTTCTTCGAATATTCGCCTTGCCATTGGCAAACTTGTAGAAACGTGCGAAGCGAATGATCATAACAAGCTTCAGCAGTTGGAGGAAGAGAACTTAAATTGAACGTGTTCTTAAGGCTCGATTTCGTAAAACATAAATATCGGAATTCGTCATACCTTGTAATATCAAGAGACGTGGTAGCGGCTCGACGCCAAGTATTAAAAGAAAACTACCGCGTAAATTGAAAAGCCAGCGCGAGCCCTGCCGCACTCTTATATACGCGAATATCTGTACTACGCGCATCATACGTGACCATTATTATGCTCTGTCCAGCTGCTTGGATCGAGCTTCTTATTGATGTCGGTTTATTAAAAAGTTCAGTTTCTTTCAGGAGACTATTTTGGTCACTCTCCACAATTTTAATTAACTTTGATTCCTCCTGCTTGTACAGCGAAGACGTTGTGTCTCAGCCGGTGAAAGCATGAATGAATCCGATGAAATGTTGAATCTCAGGATATTAAAAGCTACTCCCCGTGAAAATATTGCCGATGCTGGATATACGGCTGATGCTCGGCCCGGTACTGGTAAACGATCGTTGGGACCCAACGTTGGGCCTGAACACGGGCCGACATACTCGCCTATGTTTAGCCAATGCTCAACACGAGCACCGGGGCCCGTAAACATGCCAAGTCTTGGCCAGCGTTGGCTCATGATTGGCAGCCAACATATGGTGTCCAACGGTCGGCCAAAGATCGGGCCAATGCTGCTTGCCGCTTTTTAACCTGTAGTTATAAGCACGATTGGTAATCAGCGATTAGCCTGGTCTCAGCCAATACTGTTTTATGAACGGCAGCCAGCCGTTGGTAATCAACGTCTAGCTACGCATTGGGGACTACATTGGGATACAATGTAGCGCCGATTCTTCACCGGTGTTAACTTTTAAATGTAACAACCATGAATGTACCTGACTCTCTCACTCTCGGGCTTCTGCTATTTAAACATATTATTTATAATACCTATTTTATTGTGAATATTATTATTTATTTTTGAAATATATATTATTTTTATTTATTTTATAAAATAAATATTATATTTATTTGTTTTATAAAATAAATATTATTATTATTTATTTTACAAAAACAACCTTTGTTAATCCCATGATTCGTCCTACTCGGAAAATCAATACAGATATTTTGATTCGGCCGCAGCTTATATAAAGAATTACGATGCAAATTCTCAAAGTAGTTGATAGTGTAGTGGTTAGCGTCGTGGACAAACGAGGTAGACATTAGTTAAGTAGGAAATTCGTAGGTAGGCAGTTCAAATCCCCTCTGAAGCACAAGATACACTTTCAAGAAATTAAACAGAATTAGCATTTTTTTTTTTTTAACATACCTCGTATTACGCTGATTGTTCGATACAGTCATTAAATAAAAATGATTGAATAAAAATATTATTTAAAAAAATAATTAATAATAGCCATCCAAAGTAGAGCGACGTTGGGTGACTCTGGGGCTAGCATTGGGCAATCATTGGCCCAGCGTTGGGTAGACGCTGGGATTAACACCGGGCCAATGTTAGTCATTTACCGTAGGACTGTAGCTATCACTCCAACCTAGGTTCAACGGTTGGCCTAGTAATGGCGCCAACCGTCGGGCATCCGGACGATATGGTTGGCGCAGTACTGGGCGATGCTTGGCCCGATGGAACATTTTTTCACATCATGGAATAAAATTTTTCTTCGACACTTTACTGGCTAGGTTTGAGCTAATAAATATTTTTCTTGGCTTGCGCAACCTGAAATAATATTACGAGTAAATCAACGTCTTCACCTACAACATACACCGACTCGCAACTATCACTAACAGAGATTGCTGTATTTATTATTAAGCAGTCAGCATCCTCAACTGCTTGTTCCACACGAAAGCCCCCATCTCGCAATTTCGACGATAACATTTTAATAAAATTTGGCTTATCAAGAGACTCGGTAGAGTCTCGGGACAAGTACATTGACAGCCTGTCGTCTGCTGGCCCGAGGCTCGCCGAGACTATACTTTCTCGAAACAAAACTTTTCGCGGTGGTGGGGGTAAAATTGGCATGTCATTTTATTGAATTACGAAGCTCAGAAGCAATTGAGGAACTTAAAAATTGAACTTTTAGCTAATTAAGAAATTCTCTTTTGATTGCGCCCAAAATCAGCATGATCGGTCGCGTAATTGCTGAGAAAAAACTTTGCACGGGCTCAAGATTATGCAAAAGTTACCAACACATAAAATATTTCACGTGTCTGTATACAACACCATCAAAGGCCTCTTGTCGCCAGCTATAACCCATTTTCATGAAAGGCAATCTCCAGTGACAGCTGCAGAGAGAGCAATGACTACTACGTTCACACGGGACTCTTATTCCGGATTAATTAATCGGGTTTATTATGCCCGATATATATGTATATACACCCCATTATAACCAAATCGGAATAAGAGTGCCGTGTAAGCGTAGTGCATGACGTCTAAACAGTGAAACGGTTATTAACGGAGTTTTGACATAATCAAGTGCAGGACGTCCGAAAAATTTCGATTAATGGATTTAATAAAAATATTCAACGGAGATTCTGAGTGAAGTTCTGTAATGATAAAGTGCGAGATTAGCGAGTAAATTGGATGAATTGTGAAAAAAATGATCTCAGAATAAACTTTTGAACAGATTGGTAAGCATTTTTTTTCGTGATCCTGTATATTCAAATCTCGCAGTGAACATATTCATCTACAAAATATAAAAATGCAACATAAAATCAACAGTTATGGGTTATATTCACAAGCTAAAAGTGCGGATTGTAATTGTATAGAGTCTCCATAGGAGTTTATATGAACCAGAATATTTAAAAATTTTAGAAAATAGAAGTGATATAATCGCAAAAATTCCCTCACGGGGAAAAAAACGTGGACAAGTACATTGGTGGTCCCTTGTTTCCCTATGATATTAAAAAAAAATCCAAAACGCCGCTTAGAAGAATACAAAAAAAGTTATAAAATAAGTTAAGATCTGTTGAAATATACGTGGCCAAATACGGGAAGCTTAACTGCGTTTCAATAAATTTTGAAATACGGTTTGATGTTGATAGAAAAAATAATAAAGTTCGGAAATTCAACTATGTCACCAACCAAATAGCAAACGTAAAAAAATTAGATTGTAAAAAAATTCTGAACGAAGTACTTGGCGAGTTCGTGATCATGATCTATACACTACGCTAATTTCATGGAAAAATCCTCGCCAGGTACTTCGTTCAGAATTTTTTTAAAATCTAATTTTTTTACGTTTGCAATTTGGTTGGTGACATAGTTGAATTTCCGAACTTTATAATTTTTTCTATCAACATCAAAAAAAATAATTATCGACAAAATCACGTAAGATTTAAAAGAAAAGTTTTGTTCTACGACCATTTTGAAGGAAGTTATCAAATTTGTTAACTAAGCCGCTCGCGCGGAGTTGCGGAGCGAGAGGAGGTACCCTCACCCTCCACCGCACTGCGCGCGCCGCGCCCTCGGCCGCGTCCCATCGACTGGAACACGTTGATGACTGTAGTGACACAGTTCTTTCTAAAGGTCGGTATTTTATTGAATCCTGTAGCTATAAGCCTGAGGAGGGCTATCGAATTTGATTTATGCAAAAATCTCAATTACAACAAAAGAGAATTGAAAAAACGTTAAAACATTCATATCTCGGTGTGTAATCAAGATATTCAGACTTTTAATTTAATTGTTCGTTTTTCAAAAATGCACTGAATGTTGAAATAAATTTTCAGATGTTTTCTTAACTTTGGTCAGAATTGCTATTTGTTTATAAGCAAAAAACAAAAATCGTCAAAAGACAGTATTTATTATCAACGAAAACGATTTCTTTTTTGCATATACTTTGTGCATGATGACACGAAGCTCCTCAATTTTTTTCCACGCTGTGGGCCTCCATCGACAAATTCTATTGAAGGTCAAAGTTTTTTCGAAGATCGCGAATTGTTGCTAAACTCTTGGGGTTTCGCTTCCCTACATCATATATGGACTTCAAACCGATATCATAAATAACAATTGATTGCGGTTGCAAATAAAAAACTGTGAATTTTTTTGTTTATTTGCAATTAACAGCTTAAACAACAATGCTAGCGTATTTTTTTTCCAAACCTTTTTCATAGAGGACATTATGATGTACAACTTTTATGTGCAACTTTTTTTGATGAAACGCGTTTCAAAAGTGTTAACTCAAAAAAACTGATTTTCTTTTTCGATAATTTTTACTGCTAAAATGCAGGATGGATTTTTACGAAAGCTCAGGGTTATATTCCTACGGGTCCAAACAACCTACGAAAAAATTGGCTAACCTCTACCCCTTTTAAATAAAACTTTGTGAAATATGGCCTAAGGTGACTGGACTAAGTGGGGAAAATTGTTTTCCTATCTCTAAAACCAACGGTGACATCTTACGAGAAGAGGCGTAGCACCATGTAATCTCGAAGAACGAGACACGAAATATAATTACAGAAAAAAATGATTTACCCAGGACCATCGTAAACTTAAAATTTATCAATTAAATATCGGCTTTTTATGAAAAATTATGGAGAAAATCGAAGATTTTATGCTTAGAATTTAAAAACAAATTTAAAAAATTTTCAAACGAAAAAATAAAATTTTTTTTTTCTTTTCAAATGTTACATTTCAAAAAATAACGTTTTGATTTAATGTTGCATTTAAGTGTAACTAGTGTAACATTTTTAAAAGATAATACTTTTTTTAAATGTTTTTTTTTAACATCTGTTAGTACATATTTTCGTGTACTTGTACAATTTTTTTTATTTAGAAATATTTCAAAATGGCGGAACTCTAGCTGTTATTCCAAGAGCCCTTTTTTTAGCATCGGTTGCGGTGATCATGACAACTCGAGAACGGTTCATCTGAAATCAGAATTTGAAAAAGATTTCATTAGTATATTGCATTGGCTTGCGCCCGGACAAAGGAATTGTGAAAATTTTCATAAAAAAAAATGACGACTATTTTTGTTAAAATTGTCGTCTTTTTTTTATGAAAATTTTTACAAATCCTGCGCCCAGGCCCAAGCCAATGCAATATACTAATAAAAGTCTTTTCAAATTCTGATTATAGATTAACCGTTCTTGAGTTGCCATGATCACCGCAACTGATACTAATAAAAAAAGGGCTCTTGGAATAACAGCTAGAGTTCCGCCATTTTGAAATATTTCTAAATAAAAAGAATTGTACAAGTACATAAAAATATGTACTAATCGACGATGTTCACAGTCATTCAATAAACATTTATTGTCCCATTGAAAAAAATCCAAGAAAACACGTTCCTTCGCCCGCCGCAAGTGTATATAAGCCCTTAAAGGAGATGGAAAAAAAAATTGAAAATTTTTCAATAATTTTTATGGGATAAATTTTTTTTAATAAAAATTTCAAAAAGCAGGTGAGTTCGTTTCCACGAGCACAAAACAAAAAAAAAAGATGGGGAAAAAATGCACAGTTCAAGTGGTTACCGATTTCATGTGGAATGCCTCATATATAATATGTATAAGAATATAAATCATTGAAAAGTGAAGTAATCCAAAATTATTCGAGAAATTTTACAGAATACGATTAATTCGTTCGAAATCGAAAATACGATTAAAAGTTCGAAAAATCATGAACAAATATTTCATCACCAATATATAAAATTGGCCAACTGAATAGATCATAACAGAAGCGAAATCCACAATATCAAGTGATTAATGTTAATAAATATAGTAAGCGAGAAAAAAATGGAAATCTCAAAAGTGCAAAAACCCTATGTTAATTAAATAGGGAAAGTATCGGCATTTGAGCCGTGGTCAATGGCATGTCAATGGCATATAGATATTTTTCAAAATTGTTTTAATATTATAAATAAACGCTTCAAACAAAGTGGAAAAAGTCGATTTGGGAAATGGAAGACACTCTTATCTGTACATTACACTGATTCGAAAAACAAAAATTTCTTGCGCATTCATTTGCAATAGTTATAGATATTGATAGAACGAAATTTCCGTCAAAGTTTGAACTCAATCGGGTAATATTTAGAGGCCGCTATATTGACTTTTACGAATTTCGTAATATTTTTAATTCTTAAATTGATACCATGCCCAATACTAAATATTATTACTGAATAGAATTATAATTTGAATCTTATTTGACTGCTGTTTCATTAAGAAAAAGAACATCAAGAATAAGAAATAAAATCTGGCACTTGAAAAATGTATATGGCCTTCGGCAGAAGTATTGAACACCCTGTGGCTGTTGGATCCACACAAAAAGTATAGAATATCTCAATGAAAAATAATCATAACTGAGTGTAATGAATGCTATTTGCAAGCAGACGCTTGCAGCTTTACTTTGCTTTTCTTAAATATTCAGTGAAATTTTTTCTGCGCTCGGTACGTATCTTTGAACATGGTTATTTTTCGCGATTTTTTCACCTCTAAGAGCCGGGTGCTAGGCTTTTAACTATTAGTAACTTAACTTTTTAGTCGAGAAACCTTCAAGAGGATATCTGTAGTTTCAATTTGGTTTAAAAAAAAAAAAAAAAAAAAAAAAAAAAAAAAAAAAAAAAACAACAAATGCGATTTTTGTTCGCAAAGTTACAGATTTATCCCGTGATTCTCGGGATGAAGCAAATATCTAAAAGGTGGCGTATCCTGAAAACCATAACACTTGAAATATTTCGTATGAAAAGTAAAAAGTTTAATTTTGTTATGTTCTCCTTAATTTCTTTGAGTCATTATTCCTGGTTAATAACCAACATCTCATCCTCACTCGTCTAATTCATTCATCGGCGTAATTTAGGAGCAGAGAAGTTTTAATGAAAATATATCACGACCTAAATATCACGTTCAAAAAAAAAAATTGAAGCTAAACATAGCCTTTTGAAGGTTTCTTGACCAAAAAGTTGGTTTACTAACTTTTCGAAACCTAGCACCTGGTTTATCGAGGTGAAAAAATTGCGAAAAATCGCTATCTTCAAAGATACTTATCAAGCGCTAAAAAAATCTAATCAAATATTCATAAAGGCTAAGTAAAGCTGGAAGTCTTTGCTTAAAAATGGCGTTTATTAAATTCAGTTATGATTTTTTTTATTGAGATATTTTCGAGTATACATTTTTCGAGTGCCAGGTTTTATTTCTCATTCTTAATGTTTTTTTTCGTAATAAAGCAGCAATCAAACGAGATTCAAATTATAATTCTATTCCGTAACAATATTTACTTAGCATGGGATCAATTTGAAAATTATAAAAATTATGAAATACGTAAAAGTCGATATAGTCACCTCTTAATATTGACCGATTGAGCTCAAATTTTGACAAAAAAATTATGTTATCAATGCCTCACTGTAGCAAATGAATACACAAGAAAATTAAATAATTTTTATTTTTTTTCGTATCAATCTAGTGTGAATGTATGTCGTGTGAACAAAATTGTCGGCTGGACCGAACTACAAAGCTTTTAAGACTTTATAGCGTAATATCTGGAAAAATGCTCCAAAGAGTCAGAGAACGACGGTCGAATAATTCCGTGTCCACAAGATGCCGAAGCTGACATATGAAACAGTTCCTCAATAATGTACATATATAGGGAGTTCATTGTCACATTTTTTTCTTCAGTTATTGTAGAATCGTAAATGTCTTTCGAAAACGAATATCACATACTGAGAATGATTGAAAGAAAATTTTGTTGTATCACAGAATTGTAACGATAAAAAAAAACACTTTGTTGATTGAACAATACCTTTGTCAATTCAATGATGTTTCAGTCGTAGTGAGAAGTATTTATTTGAGCCAGCAAATTATGTGTTAGAATAAACCAGATTTTTGTCAAGTTAACAAATTTCATTTTGTTCGTCGCGATTTGTTGACCCAACAAAAAATTCTCCCGAATTAACAGATATCTTTTCTCAATGTCAGACTTTCCATTCGTCTGTAGTTAACGTTGTATCTGTCCCAAGCACTATCTTCATCATTTAATTCTATACAGTTTTGAAATGAAATAATTTTTTTAAATTATATTATGTTATTAAATTATTAATCAATAGCCCTACAATTATTGAAGGATTTTCACGAGGTTAAGGAGGGTGGCTACATACGACAATATGATAAGAATTTAATAAAATTTAGTGATAACATTCTTTAGCATCAAATGCAATGACACAATTTTTTTTCAAATTTTTCGTCTACATAGTTGTCGAATAATTGGAGTTTACAATTTCCAAAAGATATACCTATATATATCAAAATCCTATGCGTACGGATGTAAACTCTAGTGTTAAATTACTCAAAAACTATGTAGAAAAAAATCTTAAAAAAATTGTATATTCATATTTAATCCAAAAGAATATGCTCACCAAATTTCATTAAATTCTAATCATTTCGAATTTTCCTATGCTTTTAACATGCCAACATTGTTGTGTGTAGCCAACCTCCTTAATAGACCGAATAAAATTAATATTTCTGAAAATATTTTCTTTACTATTGTAATGTTGTAAAATATTGTAAAAAAGAGCGAAATAACAAGTATTACAAAAAAACACTAAACTTGTAATCACTTATCGAAAACAAAAAATTCAATGAATTACGACAGTTTAATGAATCAATCAAGAAACAGTCACGTAGGGCGATAACGAAATGTGTTATTCACAAAATGACACTTCCATGAATAGAAGGTGAATATATCGTTATATTCTTTGAAGCGCTGTCAACATGGTTGAAAAATATGATTTGAAAAAAAAAACGCTTTCAAAGGTTAATTTCGCGAAACTCACTATCACCGAGATAGGAAAATGGTTGAGTACTAAAAAATTATTAATAAATCAATCAATACGATCTTTTGGAACTGAACAGTAAAGAAGAAAAAAATGATGCAAAGTACTTCGAAAAACTTCAACCATTAAAATGGTGAAAATTCAGGGAAACTGACCGAGCTGTTATAAAATGCCCCATAGCGTGACAATTATAAAGCGGGCAGTATTTTTTTCTCGCTTTCGTGCAGTCATATCAGTTGGTTTTAAAATTGATTCTTAAATGGTTTTTCCTGCTCTTTTCAAAAAAAAATATGATGTTTATTTAAAAGTAATAGTTTGAGCAGGAAAAAAATGTTAATCTGAAAAAAAAATCACAAGTCAAATTTAATTTTTCATTTAAATAGTATGCTTAATTCTAAACATGAATCACTGGTGAAAAAATATTTTCAAGGCAATCATATTGGAGAAAAAAAATTTTGAAGTTGGGTGAAAATCAGCTTGAAATCACTGAGTTGGAACAAAAGCGTGCGATGTGAACTTGCATCATCGTGAACGTACCCTTCGCATTTCAGCCGTCGTGAGTTGTCATGCATCGACAAATATTCGGTTAGACAGATTACAAGTGAAGATGCATGACTGGACCATATTATTATTTTTTTTTAATGATTAAAAAGGTAATTCCGTTGGTCAATGAGAGCGATTCGGTCTGCGAGCATTCGCATTTTGCGCCTTAGCGTAGACATAATTTGGAGTAAGTGTTAGAATAGGGGACGCGAACTGTTATGAAGTATTTTTGCAGCTAATTACAATTCTGGGGCTTGCAAGTTATTAATTCGAATATTTGAAAACGTCTTTCTTAATGTTATTCTTCGACATTTGTAATTTGACAATATCATTCGTTAATAATTCAATTAATCGTTCTGTTGAATGTGGCGACGAGCCAACTTTTATTAACAAAACGTTTTTGTTCATTTTAATTTATTGAGAAATTATAATACAGTGTATGGAACGTTAGTTTCAATTTCGTTGTTTGTTAAAGTTGAAATGAATTAAGTACTGATTGACGTAAGTCTGTTGTAGAATAATTTCGAAATTTTAAATCAGTTGCGCAAAACGTAACTGAAAAAATATTCAGGACAGCCGGTTTCATCTCCTGTAAATGATAACAAAAATTTTGCGCACACAAAAGTTGTTACAATGGTTACAGAACCAATAGCACTGTAATAGGTTATGAAAAGGAATGAAACCAATGTTTTGCCCGATTGATCCTTGATTCAGAAGGTATTCTACAATGGAATCACCTGCAAAAATATTTGGATTCATTCCACTTCCAACGAAAACATTACTTGATCATAATGTGCAATTTTTAATTCTTGCAGCTAAGATGAAAACGAATAAAATTAACTATTTCTTACGCATTGAGATGAAACCAATGTCAGTGACTATTTCTTTGCATCACGTTTCACGATTGACAACTGAGAAGATAGTCAAAATAGTCGGTTTCATCTCCTGTGACAAATTTAAAAAATGTTGAGCACGCAAAAGCTCTCAGACTGGTATGGTTACAGGACCCATACCACTGCAATGGGGTATGAAAAAGAATAAAACCAATGTTTTGCCCGATTGATCCTTGATAAGGAATGTATCCTACAACAGAATCACGTGCAAAAATATTTGGGTTCATTCCAACTCCAACGAAAATATTACTTAATCATAATGGGCAATTATTAATTTATTTAGCCGAGATGAATATGCATAACATTAACGATTTTTTACGCATTGAGATGAAACCAATGTCAGTGACTATTTCTTTGCATCACGTTTCACGATCGATAAGTGGAAAAATGTTCACTATAGACGGTTTCATCTCCTGTTATTAATTTGAAAAAATTTGCGCACGCAAAAGCTCTTACAGTGGTTACAGGACCAATACCACTGCAAGACGTTATCAAAAGAAATGGAACCAATGTTTTGCCCGCTGGAACCTTGATACAATAGGTATCCTACAACAGAATCACGTGCAAAAATATTCGGGTTCATTCCAACTCCAACGAAAATATTACTTGATCATAATGTGCAATTATTAATTTCTCCAGCTGAGATGAATATGCATAAAACTAACGATTTTTTACCCATTGAGATGAAACCAATGTCAGAGACTATTTCTTTGCATCACGTTTCACGATCGATAAGTGGAAAAATGTTCACTATAGTCGGTTTCATCTCCTGTTGTTAATTTGAAAAAATTTGAGCACGCAAAAGCTCTTACAGTGCATGGTTACAGAACCAATACCGCTGCAATAGGTTACGTAAAAGAAATGAAACCAATGTTTTGCCCGATTGTACCTTGATACAAAAGGTATCCTACAACAGAATCACCTGCAAAAATATTCGGATCCATTTCAGTGATGAAAATAAATAGTTACTGACATTGGTTGCATCTCAATCCGTAAAAATTCGTTGATTTTATTCGTTTTCATCCCAGCTGGAAAAATTAATAATTGCACATTATGATCAAGTAACATTTTCGTTGGAGTTGGAATGAACCCGAATATTTTTGCACGTGATTCTGATGTAGGATACCTATTGTATCAAGGTTCAATCGGGCAAAACATTGGTTCCATTTCTTTTGGTAACGTCTTGCAGTGGTATTGGTCCTGTAACCACTGTAAGAGCTTTTGCGTGCTCAAATTTTTTCAAATTAATAACAGGAGATGAAACCGGCTATAGTGATCATTTTTCCACTTATCGATCGTGAAACGTGATGCAAAGAAATAGTCACTGACATTGGTTTCATCTCAATGCGTAAAAAATCGTTTATTCTATGCATATTCATCTCGGGTGCAAAAATTAATAATTGCACATTATGATCAAGTAATATTTTCGTTGGAGTTGGAATGAACACGAATATTTTTGCACGTGATTCTGTTGTAGGATACCTATTGTATCAAGGTTCCAGCGGGCAAAACATTGGTTCCATTTCTTTTGGTAACGTCTTGCAGTGGTATTGGTCCTGTAACCACTGTAAGAGCTTTTGCGTGCTCAAATTTTTTCAAATTAATAACAGGAGATGAAACCGGCTATAGTGAACATTTTTCCACTTATCGATCGTGAAACGTGATGCAAAGAAATAGTCACTGACAATGGTTTCATCTCAATGCGTAAAAAATCGTTAATTTTATGCATATTCATCTCGGCTGCAAAAATTAATAATTGCACATTATGATCAAGTAATATTTTCGTTGGAGTTGGAATGAACCCGAATATTTTTGCACGTGATTCTGTTGTAGGATGCCTATTGTATCAAGGTTCCAGCGGGCAAAACATTGGTTCCATTTCTTTTGGTAACGTCTTGCAGTGGTATTGGTCCTGTAACCACTGTAAGAGCTTTTGCGTGCTCAAATTTTTTCAAATTAATAACAGGAGATGAAACCGTCTATAGTGAACATTTTTCCACTTATCGATCGTGAAACGTGATGCAAAGAAATAGTCACTGACATTGGTTTCATCTCAATGCGTAAAAAATCGTTAATTTTATGCATATTCATCTCGGCTGCAAAAATTAATAATTGCCCATTATGATTAAGTAATATTTTCGTTGGAGTTGGAATGAACCCAAATATTTTTGCACGTGATTCTGTTGTAGGATACATTCCTTATCAAGGATCAATCGGGCAAAACATTGGTTTCATTCTTTTTCATACCCCATTGCAGTGGTATGGGTCCTGTAACCATACCAGTCTGAGAGCTTTTGCGTGCTCAACATTTTTTAAATTTGTCACAGGAGATGAAACCGACTATTTTGACTATCTTCTCAGTTGTCAATCGTGAAACGTGATGCAAAGAAATAGTC
This sequence comes from Campoplex nolae, assembly GCA_037893425.1. Lineage (NCBI taxonomy): Eukaryota > Metazoa > Arthropoda > Insecta > Hymenoptera > Ichneumonidae > Campoplex > Campoplex nolae. Next base: position 184,120 of record JBBLXU010000532.1, read on the forward strand.
ACTGACATTGGTTTCATCTCAATGCGTAAGAAATAGTTAATTTTATTCGTTTTCATCTTAGCTGCAAGAATTAAAAATTGCACATTATGATCAAGTAATGTTTTCGTTGGAAGTGGAATGAATCCAAATATTTTTGCAGGTGATTCCATTGTAGAATACCTTCTGAATCAAGGATCAATCGGGCAAAACATTGGTTTCATTCCTTTTCATAACCTATTACAGTGCTATTGGTTCTGTAACCATTGTAACAACTTTTGTGTGCGCAAAATTTTTGTTATCATTTACAGGAGATGAAACCGGCTGTCCTGAATATTTTTTCAGTTACGTTTTGCGCAACTGATTTAAAATTTCGAAATTATTCTACGACAGACTTACGTCAATCAGTACTTGAATTCATTTCAACTTTAACAAACAACGAAATTGAAACTAACGTTCCATACACTGTATTATAATTTCTCAATAAATTAAAATGAACAAAAACGTTTTGTTAATAAAAGTTGGCTCGTCGCCACATTCAACAGAACGATTAATTGAATTATTAACGAAGAATGATATTGTCAAATTACAAATGTCGAAGAATAACATTAAGAAAGACGTTTTCAAATATTCGAATTAATAACTTGCAAGCCCCAGAATTGTAATTAGCTGCAAAAATACTTCATAACAGTTCGCGTCCCCTATTCTAACACTTACTCCAAATTATGTCTACGCTAAGGCGCAAAATGCGAATGCTCGCAGACCGAATCGCTCTCATTGACCAACGGAATTACCTTTTTAATCATTAAAAAAAATAATAATATGGTCCAGTCATGCATCTTCACTTGTAATCTGTCTAACCGAATATTTGTCGATGCATGACAACTCACGACGGCTGAAATGCGAAGGGTACGTTCACGATGATGCAAGTTCACATCGCACGCTTTTGTTCCAACTCAGTGATTTCAAGCTGATTTTCACCCAACTTCAAAATTTTTTTCTCCAATATGATTGCCTTGAAAATATTTTTTCACCAGTGATTCATGTTTAGAATTAAGCATACTATTTAAATGAAAAATTAAATTTGACTTGTGATTTTTTTTCAGATTAACATTTTTTTCCTGCTCAAACTATTACTTTTAAATAAACATCATATTTTTTTTGAAAAGAGCAGGAAAAACCATTTAAGAATCAATTTTAAAACCAACTGATATGACTGCACGAAAGCGAGAAAA